>JARBEQ010254527.1:0-10902 GCA_030265355.1 Tritonia tetraquetra
CTGGATCAAGATATTAAGCCAAGCAGGTGATCAACCCACTGTGACCTTTTGTGGTAGGAATTAATTTTGCCCGGACACCTTGCGGCCTACTCTTTTCAATTTTTAACTGCCAAGGGTTCTTTAACATGCACAACAAGCACACAGGACCTCCAAGTTTATCGTCTGTTTCCGATAGGACTAGATTCTTGATCCCACCTACCTGAATAGGATCAGGGGAGTGGCATATGTGTTTTCACCGAGTTTCAAGGAGAAAAATTTCCGAAACGAACCATGTACCTTTCGCTTCAGAGGCAAGAACCGTACTTCTGCGCCGCTGTATTGTTTCAGTAAGCCCCTTATCACTTAAATTGATAAACTAAACATCTCTTCGCTTTTTAGTCATCACGTGCCTAGTACTAGACTGTGACAAGGCAGACGCCACGACAACCAATCACAGTAGTCAGCCACGTGTTTTGGTTGGCGAATAAACCAGTGATTCAAATGACTTACTGACTTGTTTCTATCCAAATGGCCCGACTGGCTTGACGATTTGGAGAATTAGCAATGAGTTGAATTGGAATCACTGGTTTGATGAGTTGAGGGGTTTGATGACTTGCCCGCTGGAGATGAGTTGAGCAGACCGCTCACCACATCAGCGTTTGCGGGTATCAAACTCGCTCGAACGCTTGTTACGACACTCCCTTAAACTCATTTGAGTTCATTATCATTCATATTGAATAAACAATGTGCGGCAGTCATCCATTGTTGAAACAATACAAGAAATCAGTAGAGTAAAATAGCAGCTTGATCCGTTGTGTACCAATTTGACACACGGTGTGCTACAAATCTATTAAAAAAACAGAGATCAGCGTCTAAGTTATAAGCTCACGCCTCATAAAAAATTTACAGGTTCATTTCTTCATCTCATGCCCTTTCACATGAGAGGTGAGAGGCATGAGATCTTATGTGAGTATTGCCACTATTGCAACACTTACGGAGGAATATAATGTTTGTCCTGCCTTAAAACTCTTCCAAATTGTTTTTGTTTTTAATCAATAAAATACAATTCAAATTACTCATAGCTGCCAGTCAGGAACTTCAAAAAAAGAAGGAAATTTCCAGGAGTTTTGGAAAGGAAGGGCATATTTTCTTACTGGAACATGACTGTGCCACAAAACACAATGACAGGTCAATATTAATGACATGTTTTATCTTAAAATATATATCATTTACAGGTTACATAAACAATAAAAACCTATTACTTTTAACAGATCATCTAATATAGCAGACGATCAACAAAATAGTGGAAATCGGCTATTTAGCGGAAGTCTGGCAACTATGATTACTGTAATAATAAGTATCTAAAAAAAGGGAAGTTTTTGAAAAACTCACCAAACAAAGTTACTTTTTCCTCAAAGTATTTTTCTGTGGCAGAATAACTTTTTCTATTATCTCCAGAGCCTGTTGACCAACTCACCCTAGCCTCTCCATTAAATGTCAGCAATATTCCTGAGGTATGATATAAATAGACAATGATCAAAAAGAGATTAAAAGAGGAAAATAATGTGATTTCATAATAGACTGTACATCTAATATCATATAATTTAAAAAACTCACTAAAATTTCTGTTAAAAAGTCTCACGACTTCATTACGAGACACACGTCTATTAAATTTTTCATGAAGGTAGTGCCTTTTGCCTATATTAAGTTTTGGAATGCTCAGTAGTTTCAGAATGATCCACATAAACAAAATGTAAATGTTCCATTTCCCATTGAAGCAAAAAATTCACTGTTGTTTTTGTTTATTGTTGTGAAAAGCAAAGAGTAAAACCACATGTCCTTTTACAACTTTGTTTTTATTTACTCTTGATTTTTTCATTCATGGATAACGTAAAATGACGTCATTGTCAGGAAAATATTCATGTCATCTATATATTCATGTCATCTATCAACACTACACATATGTTGGTAGTGGTACAATAACACAGGAGCGTGTACTGCAGTAGGGTGTACTGTGTTTATGAGTCCCAAAATATAAACGAAACCAGTCAGTAAAACATGTTGTGTGGATGTGTCGTTTCTCTGTCTTAAGTTTTTGTATAAAAAGATTTTTAATATGGGTTGACTTAAAGTGATTAACAGTTGACTACGGGTACATCATGTCTCTCATACTCCAAGCAACGACAGGTTCAGAAACAGCAACCATCTCACTTAGAGGGAAAATATTTTTGTCTGTAATTTTAATTGTTTTCACTGCAAATTCGCGGGGTCTCATCTTGCAAAACCATAAAAAAAAGGCAAAACAAAATCATAACATCATTCCTAGAGAAGTGGTGTATCAAAATATAGAAGTTTGTTTATGTCGCAAGACGTTTTTCTTACTTGGAATATGTTTAGATTTTAGGATTCAGAGATACACGGAACAAGTGACTCTGCCTGTGGAATGAAACAGTAACGACTTGTTCCCGTTCCCTGAACACCAGGTGAGAAAACAGTTTTTTTTAAAACATTTTGCGACATAAACATACATTTCTATTTTCAATACCACTATTCTCAAGTATAACCCACATCATTTTTCATAAATTGCATCTAGAATCAAAGAAATTGGTATAGACCATCTAGACTAGTTAGATTTTATGTACATTTACCTGTCATTTCCATGGGCTCAGTCAATTCAACAGTAACATGGCCATCAACAAAATTGCCAGAGTAAAAGATTCCACTCATATTAGCAAAAGAAACTTCAAAGATGTTCAGCTTCCCCATTTTTAGACCCAGTAATCTGGGAATAAATCAAGAGAACAAAAAATGACAAAGCTTTGACTTTTGAATTCAATAATGTGACAAAACAGATTATGGGGGTGACTTGTTATTGTTAGTGAAATTATCCTTCCCACACATCTAGATAGACGTCTTAGTAGACCTTAGATTCCTTTCAATAATCGGTGGGCGAGAACACAATGAATGCCGAGGATGTTGCAATTGATTTAATTTGCATGGAAACTTTGCGCAATCGAAAAAACACCACTGTAACTTAATTTTGGACGTCTATATTTATCCATAGACTATACACTGTTAACGGAAACCTCTGCTGATAAGAATGACTTCCGAGAAAATCCAATGACAAAAATACCTCAGCATCAGGAAAGTTACTCTCAAATGATAGGTATCTATGACGTATCTATGGTTACGATCAAAGTATACACATTTTAAATTGTTGCTATTTATTTATATAATGTGTTTAACTATCTTTCCTACAGTATTCACTGTGCTATCATCAAAGAACATGCACTTCGGCAACCCATCAATAGAGGGGGATGAATTGAATATCTATGTCTTGTGCAATGTGTGTAATGTATCCGTGATAAATTATTGTTGATTAGATGTCCACCATTGAAAAATGCCAAATTCCCCGAAAGTTTACTTTTTTTTGCTTTACTTTATGTTTTTTTGACGCCTACATCTATTTTGAATGCATTTGTTGATTAACATGAAATGATTTTATTGCTTCTAACAAATTGTTATTGACATCATGTGCTTTGAGGGTTTTCCACAACTCTTTCCTTTTCACAGAATCAAATGGCTCTTGCAAACCAATAAAGCAAGCATGAAATTTCTTATCATATCTATATGTTGCTTCACTTAATTGTCTGAGTGTTTTGATACTTCTTCCTGGTCTAAATCCACTTTGATACTCTAACAGTTTATCCTCTACTCCACTACGCCTATTTTCCTGGTTCACTTAGTATATTCCTCTATAGTTTTCACATTGTGGATCCACTTTTATGAATAGGGATTATTGTGCTCATTTTCTAATCTTCTGGTACCATTTTAGGTTTATCAGCTGCTTTAAAAAAATAATAATTTAGGTTTATAAGCTGCCTGGCATAGTTTAAGTATCTTTATCTGATTGTATTCTTTGACTTAACTATCATTTCTGGGTAAATTCCATCTGCACCCGGGGTTTTCCCAACTTATATTTTCTTCTTTGCGCTTATAATTCTGCCATTGTTATTTCTGCTTTATTATTAGTGTAATGTCTATGAAACGACATACATATAAAAACATGCAAAGGAGAGAACGCTTGTGAGTTCCAACAACTGACTTGCATTATAAGAACAAGCCATCATATAGCAACAGAGTAACGAGGGGCAATAACTCTCACGATTCAGTCATACCTGGATATACATAAGTTATCTCTCTTGCATTCGCTTCGTTCGTCGACGCATCCATTACACTTAGTATTGTACAAACTACCGTTTCCATTATCTAGGACTGTTATTGTTATTTAGTCTGTTGTTCTTTGTATTTTCTATATTAGTTAAGTTGTTTGGGTTTTGCGCTCTTTCAAAATATTCTCTCCACACTTCAAGTATTTCCTCATTATTTGTAACCACATCTCCTTGTTTGTGTTTTATTGGACACTGATTTCCTCGTCTACACCTCTTTGCAGCTCCCCAAAACAATTTCTGATTTTCTCTGAAATTCTCTTCGCAGTATTCTCCAAATTTTCCCATTGCTGTTGCTTGGATTTCCTAACTTCATCCTTAGCTTCCTTCCTTTTTTAGTTTATAGGCTTCCATGTCTTCACTACTTTTACTTACCAAGTATTTATTCCAAGCGTCTTTTTTTTCTTTGACTTTTGTTTTACTATATCGTTCCACCAAGCAGTCCTTATATTATTGCCTCCTACTCCTATAACTTTTCTTCAACAGGCTTCATATGCATTTTCAATTATTGCTTTCTTTATCTACTCCTGTCTGCCTATCTTAAATTTTTCGTTTTTATAAGTTTTGGAAAGTGCTTTTGGTATTTTTTGTAATATTTCCCCATTGGCACTTTCTGTATTTTCACCTTCTTTACCTATTGCTCCAAAATATTTTTCATGCTTATTGCCTACCATAGCAGGAAGATCACCTAATATTATATTTCTTGGTTTCATCTGGTGTTATCGGTGGCTAATTGTAACTGGTGGTAAAAGTCTTCTTTTTCTTCCTTTGATGCATCTTCGTTTGGGTCATATCCTACAATCAATTTGATGTTCTTAGATTTAAATTCAATATTAGTCTCTATGAGTTGCTCATTTATGAAATTAAAGTCACAGAGTTCATATAGATTGTTTCCTAGCAATAAAGCTACTCCTGCTCTTGCTCTTTCATTAGTAATATTGACACCTGAATAGACGAGTGTATGGCTACCCAGATTCTCTGTTCCCTGGTCATTCTTTTGAGTTTCTTTTATTCCCAAGATATCTATTTTATATTTTTTGCTTCATTTACTAACTCCATTTCTTTACCCTTAATGGATCTTGTATTCCATGTCCCTATGTTTATGTTCATCATCCTTTTCCATGCATGAGTCGTCACCGTATAATCAATCCTTGAGTCGGGCATCCGCCTATTTCTTTGAATCCATTTGATTTTTTTGATTCAGGCAAGTAGGAGATTACCCCACTGTGACCCAGATAAGTGGTAGGGCTGCCACTTCAGAGCATCTCACCAGGCCCTTTGACCTCTTGGTCTGGATCTTCATTTGAGTTTGAGGCCTTCCCAATATGGTTGTACCTGTTTGGTATAGCCCTCAAAGTCATTAGACCACTCAAGCCTCTCCACCACAAGGTGGGTCACTGAGCACATTATACATTATAACGGAACAGAACTTTGTAGACCGCAGAGTATGGTCTTAGGTTTCGTCACCGAACTGACTGTGAAGATATCGACGTAGTTTCAAAGAATGCTACACACATTCTCAGATTTGCCCCCAGATTAGGTCTGATGGCAGAAGCAGGTTCGATCCTCACTGGGATCAGCATGAAACTATTTATTCAGACACACGAAAAAACATTAATTTCAGCTCTTGAAAATAAACCTGGGAACTGATCCAGACATAGGCCACCCCATATCTTTTTCTAAAGGGGGGAGTGGGGGTAGCTTATAACTTAACTAACAGTGTCCGATCATTGCCCAGGGATCATTTTTCTCTCTGGGCCTTTCAGTTTCAAGCTCTGGCCTGGGGATTTTGAATCTTCGTTGCACTGACCTTTAGATAACCATCATTAACAAAATCAAAACTTTAAATAACAAGTATAGAGAAAAAAAAAAGAAAAAAGAACGACGTTAACACTATTTCAATACAATATAATTCGTCATATTTATTCAAGCAAAGTCATGCTGTATCAAAATCTATTTCAAGAGATCTGTATTTAATTCAAAGTCCATTATTCATCAGATAACCATGACTAGCCTCCCCGCAAAAAAAATAAAAATCTAAAAATTCAACACATCACAAACACTAACTACGAGGAATTGTTTTCATCAATTCACAAACATCAGCTTTACTAATGGCTCTCAACAAGGTTGGATTTATTGGTTTCTTTCAAAACTAAATAAAATCAAAGCAAGCATAGGATAAGAATCAAGCAGGGGATAGACAATTCATAAACAAAAAGCTAAATCTTGCATAGTTATAATATTAATTCTCGTGATGTCATGAAATCTTTGAAATAGTGGAAATTCTGGTGATGCAAAATGATGAACATAATATAATAATAATAATAATAATATTACCCTTATCAAAATGCAAGAGAAAACACAAAACTGCAGCAACAGTTATATAATCTTATGACTAAACCCCTGAAATAAAAATAGATTGCTGTAACTTGGCAATACCAAACATAAAAAAAATAATTGAAGATAGCAACAAATGATGGAACAATTATTGGGAGGATTTGTTGTTGAAAGTAGGGCTGTGTCCGGATCAAACAGTTGTTCGAATGATTGCAATCACCACCTCGTGTTCGACGTCTCGATTGCCAGCCTTCTCATCACAATCATAAAAACTTGTACATGGCTGCTTTACTGCTTCACAATCGGTATGAATGATCATCGTGTTCAACTGCCTTGATGACTGTTGTGTTCACACTCGTTCAACTGCCTGCACCATCGCTGTTCGACTACACAATCATTGTTTGGAGTTCGCCTTGAGTGCAGTGTGCTCTCGTAGTACAGTGGAGCAGACACAGCACGTGGTGAGAGAGGGTGGTTATAATAGAGTCACCAGTCGCTTGTCGATTATAGACACTATCCTCCGCTGAAATACTCGTCTTATCTGATTTGTTTGTGTTTTGTGGTTTATGCGCTATCATGACTCGTGATTACGGTTGTGATTGTCATCAAAGATTGCAATCAACAGAAAGAGGAATCACGCCCAGCCCTAGTTGAAAGCACTTTCAAGCCAATAGATTTTTTGGACACATTACAACACTATGACATTCCTTTTTATGCCAAGTATGATTTGAAATTCTTCATCTCGTTGAAATGGTAACAACTAAATCACAACATTTCACACTAAATCTTTCTTGATTCTAATCAAAGAATTTTCAATAATTGACCTGAGAGAGACATATTATTATTAACATACATTCAGTAAAGCACATAGCATAAAGTAATAGAACTTAACCATTTGCGTTCATAGCGTAAGATATAATGACATATCATGGAATGTCATTTATGTAAATGTACAACCTAATCATCTACACATGTTTTTAAGTGTACCATTCACACTCAGATCACACCAAAGATTGTTTCGCTTCAACAAATAAATAGACACTAAAACTAATTCCATCTACAAAAAACATAATAAATTACTTTCACTTTCAGAGCTGGAATTGTCTGATAAATCTGTGTGTATAAGATCACATATATCAAAAGGATAAGAAATAAAGAATTGGTAGTCTGAAATAGTTGGTAAATTAACTCAATATATCATGCTCATCTGTGCTGATTATAGCTTTTCATATAATATGGTTCTTATCTGTGCTGATTATAGCTTTTCACATAATATGGTTCTTATCGTTTGTGAGCAATGTGGAAAATGTAGACTTTAAATGTGCTTTTTAACACCTGAATCAAAATATTTGTAATCGTACAGAACAAAAAAAGAGCGAACCAATCAGAGTGACACACTAACTTTTACCTCATTCTTTCTCAAGAACAATTACTTCATCAACACAAGAACAATTACTTCAACAAGAAATAACATCAAATTTTTCGGTGAATGTCAAAAGTCATATTTAATAAATACATACACAAGCACAGAATTGATAACCAATGATCATAATAACAATTATCCAATCACTTAGAGTATTATCAAGAAGGAACTCAATGAAAGATGCTTGATACCATTGCACATAGTATTCAACAAGTAAAGAAGCAGTCTTTTAAACACTCTTCAGAATTAATTCACAGTTACACATATAATATACTGTGGCAAACGATATATGTTCAATGATTGCTGACCTTATCCAAAGGAATTTTTCAAGGAAAGAAAAACATCTAGAATTTATTGTCTTCTTCAAATCTCTAATCTAAGAAAGATCTACGGTAACGAATATAAAATGAAAATAGAATTTGACAATCTATACTTCAATGATCTTTCTTTCTTTATCAATAACCATTTTAGTACCTTTCGGTGTAAGGTTTACTTCAAAGATGCCACAAGCAAATATTTATTTTTTGTTAACTAAAAGAAGGATTGCTAGCGGCAATACTTTTTTGTTGTGAGAATTGCAGAATTTGACCAAATATAGTTTTACTGTTCTCAAAAGCAAAAGTGCTGATTTTAATAGAATCACATAATTGATTTCACTTGAAGTGTGTGAAAATAATATTGTATATGAAAAATATACCTAAGTGCATCAAAAGTCGACATTGTAAAACACCAAAAAAACAAATAATTACCCACAAACCCAAAAGCCCTATTGTAAAAAATCTTGCTTTTTAAATTTAATCTAAATTAATGGCAATAATATATGATACATCATTCTATATTCCCAGATGTTTCTTAAAAATAACCACTCATTCAAAATCTTTTAACATAACCTGTACTAATAAACTAATGAATGGCTTAAACATTCAGTAGTAAAGAAAAAAAAGGACCCCCTTTCCCTCAAACACATAAAGTAATAACAAGATACACATTACACAACGTATTTTGATAAGAATATGCATGCAGTTTTGAACAAATATAATGTGGAAGGTCATTTTCATAGCAAATAACAAAACATGTCATAATCATATCCAAATGCAAACAAGAATGTAAATATATTTAAAAAAAAAAAAGTAAGTCCTTAGGAGCCTGGAAGCTCATGCTCAACCCCAAAGTATGAAGAAGACAGGTGACAGTTCGTCCCTCACAGACTACTCTTAATGAAGAGTCGGTACACATGTCTACACCTGGGCAATCAGAGAAAAAGTTTATGCCCCAGAAAAACATCATAGCAGCTAAGGTGTGGCTTGAATCCAGGCCACAACTTTTGCCATAGAAGTCTTGACGCCTTTAGTACTTAGCTACCTTGCCTCCACACATGTAAATAGCCTATAATGTCAAGTAATTATAAATATATCTTACCCAGTACAACAAAGAGAAGGAATAAAATAAATGAGAATTATAAGAGACACAGACAATGGTCACATTCACTGTCCACTCTTTTGACAATATAATAAGGCACAAATTAATGACTAATGATAAAGTCAATACTCCAGAAGAATAAAAAACACATGATACTCATTAATAGAACACAGTATTTGGTTGGCCATAATAGTTGTTTAAAGAGGGAAAATGTTTTAATATTCTTATTTGATTTATATGCTTTTGAAAAAATTCCCCAAAACAACTTTAAGGCAAACCAAGACAATTAATGGGACATGAAACAAAAGCACAATAACAGACCTAATGGTCAAGTGATAAATGCCATCTGTGGTACATGTGAAAAGCTATTATTCAAATCAGTACCAAAAATAAAGCAGGATGCAGGCAACTTTTAAAGAGAGAGAGAGAGAGAGAGAGAGAGAGAGAGAGAGAGAGAGAGAGAGACAGAGAGAGAGAGAGAGAGAGAGAGAGAGAGAGATAGAGTATTTCCCCTTTAACACACACACAAACAAGAAGAGTAGGAGTTAAACCAACATAACAACTTATGGCAACTGATATGTAGTAGGTAGATCCTAAAATAAGGAATGATCCCGTTAGTACTGCTTTCTTCTAAACAAAATTTATTATAACATTAGTAGTAATAATTATCATAATAATTGCCACTTATCTTACATCACATATATGAAGAGTAAAAAAAAACAACAAACAAAAACAATGATCTATTTATTTCCCGATTCCAATGACATGACAAGTCAGGTATGGACCACTATTCTTCACCTTAAATTTTCTTTCACTCCTTGGGAAAAGAAGCTTAAATAAATTATCTTTTCCAGGATCAATGACACAATACAATGGAAAATATCACCTCTTTCACTGGCCTAAATAAAGATTCCAATCAATTTTGTTTCATTGCAAAAACAAATCCAACACCAATGGAACTAACAAATTTAATTGGCAAACTCAAGTTAGGAGATCAAAAGATCATTATTTCATACTTGCCAATGCCCTTTCTGTCATCAGAAAAAAGACAATCCATTTATATTTTACTTTTTTTACCCTTTCACCACAGTGTATCCCAAAAGAAACATAAAACTTGGGATCTTCCATTTTTCTTTCCTCTGTTGAAGAGTGTTCAGAAACATAAATAGACAGGCAAATGTGTGTACACATACAGAGGCCATCTCCAGCCTTCACTGCAATATATCAGGAGTTGCATTTTTTTTAAAGATACCCTGTATTATAAACAGTGCTTTCATAAAAAATACAGGTTGAAAAAGGATGTACCACTCCTAAAAAGATATTTCTATGACACAGAATTTGAAACTGGGGGTCCCAGTGGCGCAGAGGTACGGTTCTTGCCTCAGAAGCGAAAGGTACATGGTTTGATTCCCGGCAGCGTCAGGTATTTTTTTCTCTGTGAAACTCGGTGGAAACCTATATGCCACTCCCCTGATCCTATTCAGGTAGGTGGGATCAAGAACCTAGTCCTATCGG
>JARBEQ010254538.1:0-10901 GCA_030265355.1 Tritonia tetraquetra
AGGGCTGTTTTCATGCATGTTTTGAGTTGACCAAAAATTTTCCTCTTTTTTGACAATTTTCTGTTATCATCACTGACTTATGTATCCTTTTACATCCCTTCTCCCACCCAACAGCTGAGTGGTTCCATTAAGGAATCTTTCCTTTCCGGTGCCAGCCGATTTGTCACCCAGAGTCTGGATGGAGGAAGAATGTCTTTGGAACTCTTGGAGACCAAATGTGGCAGACTTCAAGAATCCTCTCTCAGACAGGAGGATACGGTAGGTTGATTTCATTTCATTGGTGTACATTGGAATTTTGGCTTAACAACTGACGATTCGTGCAGATAAAGAAAAAAGATATGGTTTCTTTGATCGAACCCATTGATACCGCTGAGCAGTGTTGGGGCCAGCCCCATGTTCAACTATGAAAGGCACACAAGATACCTGCATATAAAAACGCTGGCCGGGAGGAATGCTTTGGATCAAACAATTTCAGACAAGCAGCCCACTGTGTCCATAACTCTTTACTGGCGCCACAAGCAATACACTGAGCAGTATTAATCAAAGACAGGCCAATAAACAAATTACTGTTGACTTGTGGCTACCCCTCAGCTACTGATGAAAGCTGGGAGAATTTGCCACTTTGAACATTAAAAAGATACAGGAAATAGTACAGGGACGTAGAACGTTTCAGGCAACAAAAACCCTTCATCACATAGAAGACAAAAAACATAATTTATAGCATGAAAATAGGTAAGAATGTCCGATCTGATTTTATTTTAACGATTCCTTCTTTGTCCAAATTCTGGTCACCAGCTGACTTCATTATTTTTCTGAAGTGGTATGAATTCACTCTAAAGGCTAGGGTAGGGAATCTCTTACAATTATTACTGTTATAAATAGAACGATCCTCCTTATGTGGCAACATCTGCTCAGTGTTCTTGTAGCTGAGGGGTTTACTACCAAGGCAACAGTAAATGTTGTTATGGCCAAAACTTGGGCAACACCTAAAAATTTGACGCTCATCGTGCCATTCAAGGTTCTCGGGCACAGTGGGCAGATCACTTGCTTGCCTTATCTACCGGATCCAGAGTTTTTCCAGCTCTTTGTTCAGTGGGGATATAATGTGGTTTGAATAAGAAAACAAAACAAATAGAAAGATGTGATCAAAGAACTACAATACGTGTATAGATAGATACACACAACATTTTCTTCAATCACTTGTGGCCTGTCCAACCCCATTTTCTCTTCAGGATCTGTTTGACAGGTCCCTGTCCTACTCTTTGCCATTAAACCTCGTTTCAAGCCATGGATGCTGATTATTTCAGGCCATGGAATTGAATATCTTATCAATTAATAATTTTTGTTTGTTTGATCGAACCCTATTAATACCACAGAGCAGTTTTAGGACCAGCCCTATATTCAGCCATGAAAGGCACACAAGATACCCGCCATAAATGCAGACACCCCGGCCACCAAACATGGCTGACTGAATACAGAGCCGAAATGACCTTTCTGTGTCGATAGAGCCCTAAAACAGCAACAAACAAACAAACAGAGCCGAAAATTCTATGGATCAAAGTATCTCAGACAAGCAGTAGGTGATCAGCCCACTGTGTATTAATCATTTTTATCCTCTCTATTGTCCAGGCTTGTGGTGAAATGTGCAAGAGAATCGAACACATCTTGAGTTGTACCAAATCCCTGGTGGAGAAAGTCTCGGATGCCCAGAGACAGCTAGAAAGTAACCGCAGAGACGGAAGTGACGAGGAAGACGGCAGACCACCGCATTATTTCACCGCTGCTTATAAACGTCTTCAAGGACTGGAGGCACAGACATTGACTATCACAGATAGCTGTGCTCTGTTGGTGCAGTCGGCTCAGGCAATTGTCTTGGGTAATATTACTAATCTGTTATTAGGTTTTTACTATTTTCTTCTACCAGCCCGAAATTGATTTTTTTCGTGTAGAAGTAGAAGGGCCTAGGTTCGAATCCTGATGGTGCCGTGGGGATTTTTTTCATTTGTACTTTCTCTTCGAGTTTTTATGGCTCTGACCCTGTGGGTGTGTAATTCGGAGGTCCCACCTTTGATATGTAGGAGGCGAGGTGGCTGAGTGGTCTAGACTATGGACTTGCATGGCGAGGGTCATGGGTTCGAGTCCGGCTTCAGGCACTTCGTTTTTTCCTTGGGCAAGAAAATTACTCCGTTTGCCTCACTCGACCCACGTGTAGAAATGGGTACCAATTCTCAAACGAGTCTTGGGAAAGTATTCTGCGATAGACCAGCGTACTATCCAAAAAGTGACAAATTGTCACTTGTCCGCTTCACTCTAACGAAACCGGGTTAAGCTCCAGCCCTATGAGCCTTAAAGGCTCTTAAGGACATACTTTTACGTTTACCTTTGATATGACCTATAATGAGTTGCCAAGGGTGTGAAACTAACAACTTAAAATTACATTTTTATGTTTTGATCTTCCAGTGGCAAAAGAAGAGCAAAACTGATAATTTATTTTTTAGCTTCAACACCAACCGTATTGCACCAGTATGGGCAATCAAAGGATCTGGCTAGGACTGGAATCTCATGCATTTAAAAAAAAAAAAGAAGCTTTTTTTGGTTTTGTCATTCATCCTGCTTCTTAAAAATATCTATATCTAACAAAACAAAGTTCTCTCTTACTTTTTATACCCATGTCAGAGGTACAATGTTTTTTTGTGTTAAGTTCTATATATTTCAATTATCTTTTGGTAGTCACAATATATTCCAATATTAATTTGTTTATTAATTAATAAAGCCAAAGTTATTTTTGTTGTATAGAATGTATTAGACATACTATTGTAGTAATACTCTCCACTTTTATTATAGGTATGAATAGCGATGGCAAGAGGCTAGAGAAGTGTGCCAGATTAGTTGTGTCGGGATGCCAGAGGCTGATGGCAATTTCATTATCATCTTCGTCATCATCTACTACTGGATTGCTACAATCATCGTCATCACTGTTAAGAACACCAACGTCACATTCCCATAACAACCGAAGTCAGTCCGGTTCAACTATCACTCCCCTGAACAAGGGCTATCTAGCCAAGCCGTCCACTGACCATGATGCATCTGTAACAATGTCGTCGTCGTCTTCGTCAGTTTCAGATTTCCCGTCAATATCATCCTCCTTTCCTTCTGTTTCCTCCTTATCTTCTTTCAATGGGCCGATGAGTAACACAGCAACTACTACCAACTCTAACATCAACGACAGCAACAATTGTAAGAACAGTAATAAGACTGGTAATGAAGGTGTCTCTCTTGGACATGGCCACTGTAGTAGTAGTAGTAGTAGTAACATAGCAATAGACATGGACCATAGCGTGGAACAAGGCACAGAACTCTTTGATGTCGTATTATCGCAGACACTAATAGAATCACTTGAAGACGCGACTCAAGAAGTTGCTATGGCCACAGTCATGTTTGAAGAGTTCCTTCAGAAAACTTATTCCAACAACAGCAAAAGCAGCAGAAACAACAGCAGTGGGAACAATGGAACCGTTAAAATTGACAAATTTGCAGAAATCCGTGGTATTTCAACAACTCCTCGTGGACAGCGCATGTTGCCAGCTTCTCCAAAACACAAAATTGTGACAATGGCTGGAAAAGAAGCCCTCTTCAAAAAAAGGGAAAGGCTAGCAGGTGTCGTTCTTGCTGAACTCGGGGGCAAAAGGATTTCAGGGGAAGGAAAAGAAGCAGGATTGGTGGAGAGGGGCCACTGTGAAGACAAATAAGTTATATGTGTGTTTTTAGCTTGAGGAATTTAATTGACTGGAAGTAATTAAACTATCATCAAATGGCAATGGCATAAATTTATGTGTAAATGTTATGATGCTGTGAGTGGTTTTCCCCTGCAAGGGCTTGTGTCATGGTCTAGATAGCAAAGTGGCTATGAGTGAGCACCTATCTCAGATTACATTCCAAACTCTCAGTTGAGAAATAATACCCATGTCTACTTCTAGGTTGTGTGAAATGATCGCGGTGAATTTTTTTTGCCAAAAAGGGAAACTATGAACATGGTTCCCACGCAGCCTTCCAGGGATCCCTGGAATTTGCATTTGTATCCTGGAAGAGCTCTGGAATTTTGTCCTACCAGCTGAATACTTTGAAAAAAGTCACTACATGTTTAATGACCCGAAAATGTACATTTTCTGGGTAAAATAGTGGTTTTTGTAGCCCTGGAATTAAAACAAATTTTCCCGGAAAAGCCCTGGAATTTTGTTTAAAAAGGGACGCAGGAACCCTGTATGAAGTGTCTGTGGATAGGAACTCGAAACCTCAACCCTTTCCTTGGGAAGACCACTCACTGCCTTAACTACTGAGCCATCTCACTATCCAAATGTTAGCCCGAAGTTTAGAGATCACGTCTTAAGAACTTGTATTACATTTTTTCTAGTCAATAAAATTAATCATTGTGGGTCACGTCATACACCTACTATGGGATTCCTCGTTTTCCGGCTATTGTCTGGTTTTGAAATTCTGGACCTCTTTGACTTAATGCCCACTCAGGGGAAATGGATCACATTTTAAATCTGTATATATTTATATTGAGTTATATTTGGACATATTTGAAAATCAGCTTTGAAAGATATGATGGAGCATTTATCTAGCTGTTTTGTCAGGTTTTTTTAATAATACCAAGTCTGTGTTCAATACGTTACTGCAATGACCATAAGATGAGATTTTGATGATGCATTGTTTGTTATTTAACATTTGTAATCTATTACCTTGTATTTATACTTTTCCATGTTTTCAATCAATCATTTACTCTCTTGCAACGCTTTTTCCTCAACCTTGATTTGTTTGAAGCCGTGTGGCGGGCGCTGAAATGACCTATCTGTGTCGGTATAGAGCCCTAAAACAGCAACAAACAAACAAGAAAACATTTTTGGATGACACTCGCCTCTGGATGAAGAAATTAGTTTCAGCATTTGCTTTGGGCTTTCTAAAGGATTCAAACCTGTGCTTGGGCCATAATGAAATAGCCACTGTGCTGGGCTCTGTAACCTTGTGGAGCTTGACCACCAGACCTTTGGGACGGGTTGAATAACTGGAGGTCCTGTATTTATGCTCGGCTTGTTAAATATCCTTTGTGTTTACAATTCTCTGGCTGTATTTTTATGAAATTGAGTGTTACCTTTGCACATGTGGCAAATTTCAAAACTAATTTATGCTTTACCTCTTCCCATATCTGGCCAGTTGTTTTATTCAGTGCGTTGATGACCTGGTCATCTTGAGTTAATTCTTGTTCCTGACTATTTTCAACATAAGGCTACGCATCCCTATGCTCGACATCAAGTTATGTTGTCTGGCATAAGGAGATGTAGCCTTACAAATCTACTTGATTGGTTGAACGACTTAACCACGTGTCGTGTGTAAGGATTAGAGCTCTACTGGGTGGTTGGTGACTGCAGAAAAAAAAGGTAAAGGAAATGTGTAAACTTCCAAAAGGCAAGCAGGTGCTCTGTGTGTATAGCAGTGCTGCGCTGGTTAAGACTGCCATTAGACACCAAAGAAGTGGGTGGCAGTGGGACAGACTTGGCCTTAAATAAGGTGGGAGTGTAAGTGTTAATAGAATGAAATATCAGGGATATATTTTATTTTTATCACAGTTGTCTTTTTGAAATTTATTATCTTAATAAAGTTACAGAGGCAATGTTCTATAATGGATTTCTTAACAGTTCATGGCTCATGATTTTGTAAATAAAAAATCACAAATGTTTTTTTGTTTTTTTTTAAATGATGGTGCTCTTTGAACAAATATTTATTATTGATAAACAACCCTTGTATATTTAGATTGATTATGATAATAATCACCAGAGACGTATTTAACAAAATATATAAATCTATATATGATGCATGTTTGTTTTCCCATACTAATACTAGTGACATTTGAAGGTGGTTTGTTTTATATTGGTTGTAGTAGTAGTAGTAGTAGTAGTAGTAGTGGTAGGGACGCTTGCCATAAACTGATGTGCTATTCTGGATCCATGAGATGGTTCAGTTTGTCTCTATATCTGCATTGATGATTTTGTACAGGATAACCATTTTTGGTACAGACTGACACTGATACAGACAAGAAGGAGTACAATTGCTTTAGAAGGCAATATATGCATTTACATTAAAAGGCAGTATAATATGGGTTTATGTTATAAGACACAAGACATTACAATACTTATTATTTTTTTACATTTACAACAGCTAGATTCATACAGACGATAGGATCAATTCTGAGGGGAATTAATCAGTTAATAATAAATGGCATTTCTATAGCGCTTTACCCCGTGTATACAGGCTCTAAGCGCTTTACAATAGCAAAATGACAAAAACAAACAATATTACAATGGAAGTTATATGCAGGGGTACAGTGGGCTGATCACCTGCTTGCCTTATCTACCTGATCCAGAGTTCTTCCAGCTCTGTGTTCAGCAATGCTGGACATGGAGCTGGCCACAACACTCCTTGGGCGGTATAATGTGGTTTGGATAACAAAACAAAACAAGGTTATATGCAACAAAAGACAATTTTACAATTATAGAACTAATTATGTCTGCCCCGAGTGGCAAGTTCTCATTCTCACAATTTTTATTACGATTAAGATGTAGCTGCAGATTGATAGAGATTAATGTATTAGCCTTTTTATGGTAATGTTATTCAGTGTATTTTTCATGGAATAAAGGATTAGGGACTGGACAAGGACTGATCACATGCCCGTCTGAAATTCTTCTGAGTCCACTGCATATCTGGTTCTATGTATGTCTGCTCAAGAGGCATGCATTCAAATGTGTGTGTGTGTCTTTTGTATCATTTAGGGTTGAACAGGTTCTGGGCTCAACACTGCATTGCCGTATTGCAGGATGATAATCAAACAAAAATACATACTGCTATGATCATGATTAATGACAAAAAATGTAAATAAGCTGAAACAAAAAGGAAAAAATTGACGTAACAATTTTTTCTTCATTTTTTTTCTTTTCCAGATTTTGAAAATAACAATAGGCTGTAGATTATAAAGGACATTTTACTCTTCTAGCTATCGGCCATAGTGGCAAATCTTTCCAGGTGATAACTATAGCTCAGGGTTGACCACATGGGGACGGTTTTTTGTGTTTATTATTAGTCATATTTTATCATTAATACTGTTTACTGTTATGTATCCACAAACTTCGGAGACACTGCTTTGCTTGTATTAATAGGGCTTGATCAAACCTACATACAACGAATAAGTTTAACGTCTGTGCTGCTTGTGCAAATTGTTATTTAAAGAAAATTATAAATGAAATCAACTTTCTTTCTTCTTTCTTTATCAATAACCTTTTAGTACCTTTCGGTGTAAGGTTAATGAAATCAACTCTTTCTTTCTTCTTTCTTTATCAATAACCTTTTAGTACCTTTCGGTGTAAGGTTAATGAAATCAACGAAATCTATAAAACAATGTGACTACCCTTTGACTGGTTTTTTTTGTATTTTTATATTACTCATGGTGACATAATCGTTTATTTTTGTATGGAAATATTGGAAATTTCTTTCTTATCCAATTCCCTTTTACCATTACAGTGTAGGGCCAGCACAATGAATCTGGATATTTCTCTGGAAATACACAATCAAAATGTACATTATGATGTATAGAATTAAATAATTGTTGACAATAAATCTCTATGAATAATAATATTATTATTTTAATAATAATAATAGCAACACTATGTTACTCTCATTTCAAATATATATTCTTTAGAACTATGATGATATATAATTATTATACATTCCCTTTTTGGTCCATTACATATTTGAAAATAAACTGTTTTGGGAACTGTTCTACCACAAGTTCTGACTTTTTGTTGAGTTCGGATCCGGGCTGAGGGTGGAGGCGGTGTAGTAGTGTAGCAGTAATCAGTAAATCATTTGCTTTGAGAAATAGGTGTTTTGTGGAGATTGTCCACCAACTAATGAAACACAAAGTAAATAAAAATTTGTGAACGTAGGTAGAGACGTAGAATGTTTCGGGTGTAACCCTACAAACTATAGGATTTTTCATAGACTTTGACTTGAGTTATATTTTACACATTATAGCAAGTGGAATTAGTGCAAATTTGTGCAAATAAGTGATTAAAGCACCAAACGTGGCATGAACCACCTGTAGGCTACCACTGATCGATATGGATATAGAACCACATCGATAGATGCCCGTGGGAATGACAGTAGCATGGAGAAAGTTTCCCTATATAAACTATGTTAGTTAAAAGTCAAGGTACGCAACTCAGAAAATTTCAATTATTGTCTTCGGTTATAACAAAAAAAAACTGCTTTTGATAAATGATTTAAGAGGGGTAGAACATAAGTTTTAGTCAGATTTTATTTGATCCAGGCCCAGCATGTCTCTTATACTTTCCATCAAAGTAGATATCCATAATTCAGGCGCTGAAATGACCTACCTGTGTCGATAGAGCCCTAAAACTAAAACAGCAAAAAACAAACAACTCTTTATCCATCCATCTTTCTGGGTTTCTCTCGGTATAGTTCCTAAGCTCGTTACTTATCTATCTATCAATCCATCTATCCACCATCTTGAGGCAACCCTAGCTCAATGGTGAAGTCGCTCGCCCTGGATACGGAGTTCCAAGGTTTGAATGTGTGGACAACTATTGAATTGTTTCTATCTATCATTTATATTCAGTCTGTCTATCTATCAAGTTGTCTATCAATAATGAATAATTTATCCTATTCTTTAACGATGAGATAAAACCTCCAGTCTAATAAGACTTGATAAGGCAAAAAGCCAAATCAGCAAAATATAAACGCCACCCTTCTAGTTCTTGTGCAACAAAACGTGATCATTGGACCTCATGTAAAAAGATGAAGCCTCACATCGCTGTTGCCACTCTCAACAACTACATTGCAGGCTTCTTTAACTACAATGCAGGCTTCTTTAACTACATTGCAGGCTTCGTTAGCGAAAAGAAGTTATATATAACAATGGAAAATTTGTTAAGTATGTTTTGCAAACTTGGATACAAATCGACTTTCCGTACGCGTCAGTCTGGATTTGTTTGACTATGATATTTTATCTTCACCAAGCCGTCAGATGCCATTTAGTCCACTCATAATCTCAAAGATATGCTCTCGAGGTGAAAGCCAATACAATAATTGAGAGAAATGAATTATACTTGTCATGTCTTCATACAGGACAAAAAGCTTAATTTTTACTGTCATCGTTCATTTCACTAGTTTCTTTGAACTGCACTGTAAATGCAGAAATCCAAGCTCATTGGAAAGAGCCTTTGAGTTGACTAATGATGGATTGCAATCAATTCAGTTTCAAAATCGTCTTCTCAGCAGGGCCAGAGTAGTAAAGACTGCTGCATACTTTGTCAAGTTTTGTTCGACCATGTAGTAATATGATAACGATATAGATAAAGTTTACGGGAATGTCGTATTCGTATAGTTTTCCCACATAAATGCCCCCCCCCCCCCTCTCCCCTAATCGTTTACATCTTCAATGACATTGCTGTTCTTGTGTTGGGGGCGTCGTAGCATTCACTTTGTGTGCAGATGGTCCTGGGTTCGAATCCCGGCGGTAATGTGGAAATTTGATTCTTTGGGATTTTCTCGGGAGTTTTTCTCTGACCCTGTGGATTCCTTATGGAATCAAGTTCTATCGAAAATGAACTACAGATCGGAGTTCCACCATCGAGCCCCTGATATATCTAGACTATTCTATTCTTGATAAGAACCCTTTCATTATGTTATTTTTTATTGCCTTGTTATGAAAATCGCCCCCTCATTAGCGACATGTGACAAATAAATATTGTTTTTGATCCACGTCCACACAAAGTAATCAACTACTAACTAGCATTTACTCCCTTAATTTTTGTTTATATTTTGTTTTCCGCTTTTAATTAAAGAGCACAATCTAAATCGACACCGTATTGTGGATTGTAGAGTTGAACGGGGCAGTACTGGGCCGGCGTGAGACTCACTCACAAGCCGTGTGACACAGACTGGGACATTAACAATGAAAATAAATCCGGTGATGGTGGCGATTCATCACCAACATGAGGAATTTCTTAAACTTTGAAAGTTTGTCTTTCAGCTCTCGGGTTGATGCGAAGGTAGTTCTATATCAGAAATTGAAGATTAAAACACCTTTTATCATTCAGGAAACGTTCATACTTTAATCACCTATTTGAACGATTAAGGGGTTTCGCGTTGCTGATTCCACTTGCTATTTGTTTCATCGCTCAATTCAAAAACATTACAACTGAATTTGCACCTAAAACCTTATCAACATTTAACATTCAACAGATAAATCTTGTTGATTGTTGTTCTAGTCTGTATTCGTATAAAAGTTTTGTGGGAATTTCTTGTCGTGCCTCTTTCTTCAACAGCAATCGATCGATGTCGTGGTTCTTCATTTCCTTCTACATACTCGGAATTCCATGCCGTCAAATTTGTGTGACTCCATTCACCCGAATTTATGCTCGCTAATTTTTCAAACATACCGTCCTTATACGAATTCCAAGACGTGAGTTTCCCCTCTCTATTGTATAGTTCCCTCTCTGGACAAGGTCATGTTGACACGCATCAAACACATTACTCACATGTCGGGTCACAGCGTACGATGTCCTCGAACTTGATTGACCCCTTATCACCTTGTAAACACCGAGGAGTGACCCGGTTAGTTGGGATTTCTGGCTCCGCCTTGTCTCTCACCCCCCCTCCCCCCCCCAAACCGATGTAAGGCACAAAGCATGCCCTTCAGGATCCCGGAGGCTCTTGGCTTATCTCGGTTTCAAAAGTGTAAATTAATTGAAGGGGAGCAGGCACAAGAGAAGTAATTAGCTCAGTTGGTAAGAGTGTGGCCTCTGTCTCCGGCTAGGCGGTGTTGT
>JARBEQ010254549.1:0-10901 GCA_030265355.1 Tritonia tetraquetra
AAGGTCACAGTGGGTTGATCACCTGCTTGGCTTAATATCTTGATCCAGAGAAATCTAGCCTCATAGTGCTGGCCCTAGACTGTAATGGTAAAAGGGAATTGGATAAGAAAGAAAGAAACAAGGGAAGTAACTGATGAGGCTAAAACAATGAATGTGTCCTTGAAGTACAAATACATGTACCGGGCAAGGCCAGGCGCCTGTTAGTAATAATATTCTACTTGAGAAATATGCTCAGCTCTTGCTTTTTTATTACTGTAATGGAAATTGGTCAATAAGAGAAAAAATTACTTTTAACTGTGAGAGGTGGCACCCATCCTCTGACGTAAAGATTTTAGTTCAGGGAATGAAAAGAGAGTTTTAAGCCAATAACTATTGATTTAAGAATGCTTGGATTATGATCAGTCCAGTGATTAGTAGGAGTTTTTATTTTTTAATGAACTACTTTGTTTTGTCAAATTTAGCATTTATTAATCATTCCTGCTTCATGGAGTTTTTGTGATTATGAGGAATGACCATTGATTTTCCTTTTCACTGATTCCTCAGGTTAAAGAATCAAGTACCAGACATCAAAAGTTCCCTAGATATTGTTAAACATTTGAGGGTTAAAAAAGTAAGTACCAATATTTATTCAGATCTGCAATATACGCGGATTGTCTCATTGATAATAGTACTGTATATTATACAACAGTATCGGCACTTATTCGGGTAGGAGGGATGGAATTTAACTTTAACGTTGCCCTCTTGACACAAATGTTTCCTTTGCGCTCCAAACCATCTACTTGCATTGCAATGTGTGAACACTACTCAACACGCCACACGAAATGAGAAATCAGAGATCACTTTCAAAACTGGCGTTGTATGGATTGGCTGATATCCTTTTTAACGATCGATACTTGTTGATTTGTAATCAATGGATTTGTCAGGATGTATTCTTTTTGTTTCATGGGGTATATCTGTTGAGTGATAACATGTGAGTTGCAGGAAATTAAGAAATCATGAATGCTCTTGCAGGGATTCTTAGTCAGACCCGTGGGGCACCCATGTATCATTTTAATTCTGCTGCGCAAATATTGAGGCACACACCTAGTTTCTTTTCATATTTCGGTAAACATTAAAAATGTTACATCTTTTCTTAGGTTCTTGTTTGTAAGAGATTTTGATGATGTACAACTATTCCCCACAGGATAACACAGAGCCCTTGACATCTAGATTTCTGTTGTCAGACAATGTGTATGCCAAGGCCAGTATACCACCTACAGACAAAGTCTGCCTCTGGCTGGGGGTAAGAATTTGGTGTAATAATAGAACAATAAGTATGAGTTTTGTTATAAAAATGAATTATAAGTTGGTATTGATCCAGTCCCCCTTTGTGAACTGCATTGAAACTGTAAGGATAAAATGGGGGGGGTCGGTCGTAGCTTAACATTAACGCTTTGCATGCAGAGGTGCTGGGTTCAATTCTCGGCAGTGACCTGAGGATTTTTTCCTTTGTTGAACTTGAGTTTTTATGGCTCCCACCCTGTGGATTTCTTATGGAATCAAGTCTTATCGGAGATGGGACTATAAATCGATCTGACCTTTGATATGACCTCTTAATGTGTTGCAAAGGGCATAAAACTAAGAACTTCAAGCTTTTCGAAAAGATGAATCATAAAGGTGGTGGAAATTTGTTGAAGAGACTTCAGGAAAATATTAATAATACTACTATCAGACTTTTTGCTTTACAATTTAGATCCATGTGTATTGTATATAAATGACAGATACACAGTTGTTTTATAGTATAGGTTTTGAAATATTCTTTAGATTTACTTTTAGGTGGTGAGAAATTAAAAAGTTGAAGGTGTCTGGATGTTATTTTATTGTTATATTTCCTTTCTCATCAGTTAATACTGCTACTTTTTAAATTTTAAATGACAGATAATCATAATTATTAATCTCAATAAAAGTTTCTTCAAATAAAGGCGCTATTTCTTAAATTTCTATTATTTGCAGTAATTAAATTGTTAGATATTATTTTTGTATTTGAGTTGTCAATATTTCTTTCTTTTTCAGGCGAATGTGATGTTAGAGTATGGAGTGGAAGAAGCTGATGATGTTCTTGTGAAGAACTTGGACGCAGCCAAAAAGTCATTGGAGCAGGTAGAAAATGACTTGCTCTTCATTCGTGATCAAATGACTACCTTGGAAGTCAGTATCCTTTTCGCTATCAAGGTCATGTGGTATTGTCTGCCATCAGGTTGTATCGTGAATACTTAGTCAAATGTTTTTTTCTCTCTCTTATCCACTCCCCTGTAGGAACTGCTCAGAGTATCAAGAATTCAAGATTAGGAGGTGGTTCAACCCATTGAGTTATCGCTCAGATTTGGGTAGACAAATTTTGTGAGTCATGTTCGCTTCGTGAACAGAAGGTATTAGGTTTGAATTCTGGTGGAGACGGGATTTTTTTCTTTGAACCTTTTCAACTTTATGGCTCTGGCCCTGTGGATTCCATTAATTTGGAAGTCCTGCCTTTGATATGACCTTGACTGCCGAGCTCTATCAAAACACATTTTGTTCATTTTGGCGCAGACATTTTGTATTTGATATTCTGTTGAAATAGGTCCATCCTCAATTTGTGAAAATATATCTAGTTAAAATTCCACATATATTTTTAATGATTGATTGGAAATATTAATTTAAGCACATGCTCCAGTGAAACGTATTAAAAATAAATGTCAAAAGGCATTTATTTAATCTCATTTGTGCATCTACATATATAAAGCTGTTGGGTTCGGCGGCTAAATCCAAACTCCTCTCTTAATACTGTTTGTACACTGCTAAAATTTTTACACAAGGTGCAAAATAGTTTTGATAGTGTTGTTACGCCGTCAGAATTGTAGCAGAACGGACCGTTGATTTTATAGAAAATGCTTTATTTCTCCGAATTTTATTTATCGACATTCATCATAGTTTTCCTTACTTCCTCCTTTTCTTTCATTGAGTAAAATGACGTCATTATTCTATGAGCACACAGTGCTATTATGATATTGATTCCTTCAATATCAAAGGCGTGCGCATCATATTATATCTATATGATGAAGGTGGGAGTCCCTCTAGGTTATCTTTCATCATTGTTTATATCATAATATGATATTACATTTACAAACGGGTTGACTAAAAGTAATCAACTGTTATTGATTAAGTGCATGGCATCCCTGATAACCCGATAACCATGGGCGTCCCTAATTGTAATGATATAATTGCTATAGACAAGTCTAGCTAGATCGCAATTGAAATTTTTGATTCGAAATCTAGAATTTTGACATGAATCTATTCATTTAGTTACTCGCCCTGGCGTCAACGGCAATAATTTTATAACTAGTCTGCCATTACGAACATCGACTCGCTCCGTTTCAAAGTTCTACTTTCGTTTTCTCTTTACCGATCTGGTTCGTCTGAGACCGAGAGTAACTTATGGAAATAGTCAAATAAACCAGTATGTGTTGGACTAGTCTCAGGCATGAAGCAGGTGGGAATGAATTTGATCAATGACTGGATGAAAGTAAACAAATCTAAAGTAGAAGAAAAAAGTTGGCAGCTATTTGATTAGTTGCAGGATTTTCTCCGGTTTGGTTAGGCACTTGCAGGAAAAGTTGAGGCTGTGAACTTTCATCCATGCCTCCTTGCTAGTGAGGACAAATCTAACAAAAGCAAAGGTGGCTATAATCTTGTGTCTGTGATGTCTGTCACCTGTGACATATCATTTGCGTGGATAATTTTAATGAATGCATAGACCCAATGTTTAGCGTGGAAGTGATTTTGTTTTTTTAGGAGAGGTGCAAAACAATTGCCGTTCCCGTCGTGTTGTGATTAAGCCGAGTCGACGGGATAGATAAGCAAATAAATACACTCCAGCACAGATATAATGAAATGTCAGGGACAACACAATTTATTTAGCTATATTGACATTTCGCTTTATCGATAATAATATAAGAAAAAGTCAGGGATTTTAATTTCTTTCGGTTAATTGATATTTGCGGTTTAGTCGTTTTCGGTTGAAATGTCGACTATAGATAGGGATGGATGGATAATTAGATAGATCGATAGTTGAAAACAGTAGTCTTAACAGACACTTAATGTCAGTGATGTAAATATTTGATTTTCATTGATGTAATGTTTGGAATGGTATATTATCCTTAACTTAGTTTTCCAGACATGGCTCGAGTTTACAACTGGGATGTCAAACGAAGACAAGCAGAGAAGGAAAGCAAATCCTAGTACTACATGGATTTTGCTATCATCATCATCAAGATTGTCTAATCATTTTTTTTTACACCATATTTTTCAACCTAGTAGTCTGTATAAAAGAAATTGATAGGAAAAAATTGTGACTTATGAAATCTCTATAAGACATGACCTGTGTTCAATTTATTAATACTTTAAAAAATCTGATGTCAAAGATTTTGGTAGTTAAAATTGGGAATCATTTTTAACCATTTGTTTTATAATTGATATTTTCATAATCAGTGATTTTTTTCTGTCTTTTCAATTATATTTGTGTTTCACCATCCAGTGAGACAACGTTTTAGAACAATCAATGGATGAAAAGGGAACTTATCAAGGGTCAGTGAAATGCTAATCACAAGTTGTGATTTGTTTATTCAAATTTTCATGTCCTGTCAGTCATCTTTGTAGGAATGTTCATCTCTTGATTTATACCGTACCATATTGGTGTGACTTTGATGCAAAAGTTTTCATATTTCACATGATGTAGACTTTGGTTTCTATAATGCAGTAACAGTTTGATTTTATGAGGGTTTAGTACAAACTTGTTAAATACATATTATGTTATTTATTTTTGTCCGGACCTTTTCATTTTACAATTTACTTTGGATGGTATCTTTTAAGTGTATATTTTTTTAAAACCACAGCAGATATCACTGTTAGACTGTTAGTCATATTTTACAAATTCTATGAAGGTGACAATCATGATTCATAGTCATATGAACAATGAAAATGTGAGAATAGAAAATGCTTAGCAGCAGTGAGGAAAATAACTGATTGAATTGAATAGGTATGAAGAGGAAATTGAAAGATGATTTTTGGTCATAACTGACCAAAAAATAACTTACGATTTTGGCTGTACTTAACAATGTTAATTTGATACAATACAAGATTATTGGAAAGTTAAAATACTTTTTATTTTGCATAAAATTCATACTTGTATTTCTGTGTTCTGAAAGAAATGGTGTTGTTTTTTTTACTTTTTCATACACCTGTATTGAAAATTGTATATCATGTAGGTGATCTTAATTTTAGTTTACTTTTTTAAAAATTTGAATGTCTCTGTATATTTTGCTGAAGTATGAGTGTTAGTATTACAATATTTTATCACTGCCCTGGGATATTTTGGTGAGATGTAATACGTCTTTGACCTTTTCATAGATTTGATCACAATACTGCCATGCAGACATACAGTTATTTAAACAGTTTGATTGCGGGTTGACGTTCTATTTATCTCTCCTTCATTATTTTAACCCATGCTATTTTTGTGGATGATTGCTCTTTCTTTGTGTGGTTTATTGTCCCTGAACTTTAAAAAACTTTTTCAGCAGTGTAAATACATGACAGTAAAGTTTTAAAACAATCCTTGTTTTATTAGAAATAAAGTTGTAAATGTGTGTATGGGACGCTTTAAGTGTGCGGTATGTGTGTCATTTAGAGCATGTATCTTTGGATTTGAGATCAAATTAAAAATTGCTTTCTTTTTTTTTCCAAATTTATTTGTGTTTATTATTACTTTTTGTGAGTCCTTAGCATTTGAGGTTCATTTCCTTCTGTCCATCCTGTCCTCATGTCTAAGCTTTCTTTCTGATTAACTGTATTTCTTCCTCTTTCTGGGGGGGGGGTGGGGGTCGGGTCTGGGTCAACTCACTGTGTAATCATTCTATGACACCATGAGCAACACACTGAACAATATCTTGTTATATAGAAACAAACAAATTCTTGTCCATGTGACTATGAAGACCTGGAATTTGCCACTTTCCACTGGACTCAATGTTTGGCTGCTTCTACTTATATGATGTTTGGGATGCCTGAACTTCTGATATGTACATGTCCATCATTCTATGACACTGTGAGCAACACACTGAATAATATTTTGTTATATATATATATAAACAATTCTTGCCCATGTGACTGAAAACCAGCACTCTGATGATACTGATATGTACACATGTGTGCCTTTAGGGTGGAACATAGGACTGGCCCCAACAGTGCATAGCAATTGCAGTATTAATAAGTTAAACCAATACACTTTTTCAGCCTTTAAAAAATATATTGCTTGATCAAGATTTGGGGTTATGAGACTATTGAGTCGTGTCAAACAGTGCCGTCAGGAGGGTATGTGGCACCCAGCCGGGGACAATGGTTAAGGAAATTATGATAAAGCAAGTAGCATTGTTGTGTTATATGAATATATCGGCGCCCCCTTTCCCCATCCTGTGACACTACTGGTGTCGAACATAAATATATTTCCTATATGCTGATGTCTCTGGAAAAAAAAGGAGATTTGTTTTGTTATTCAAAAAGCCTTATACTACTCCCCCAAGGAGTGTTGCAGCCAGCTCTATGTCCAGCATTGCTGAACACAGTGCTGGAAAACCTTCGGGTCAGGCAGATAAGGCTAGCAGGTGATCAGCCCACTGCAAAAAGTGAATTAGAATGTATGAATTTCATTTTTCCATCTATGACGTCATGATGGCTCAACTACTGTTATATTTATACTGACTGGCATAAAAAACGTGAACATTTTGGATTGCGACCAATGTCAACAAACATTGTTTTTGTGTGTAGTGAACACTAATATCATTGCACCGGCGTCTTTTCTTACTGAATTCATCAATTTCAAATCAAACAATTCATTAATTGGTCGCTTGAGCAATAAACAAACACTACACACGGTCACACTACACACGAAAACAATGTTTGTTGACATTAGTCGCAATCCAAATTTTTTGCATTTTTTATGCCGGTCAGTATATATTACTATTATTATTAGTATTACCCGTTATAAGTTAGTTTGATCAACAATGACTGCCCTGAAAACAAGAGTAAACTATTACTATTTAATTACGGCATGGGTGCCAGACGGCTTGCTCAAGCTCAGGTGGATTTCCGTTTTTTTAATATACCCTCACTTCTTATCCCTGTACTATTACAATTACAGTGTCGGGCACGCTCTATGAGGCTAATTTATTCGGGATCAAGATATGCCAAACAGGTGATCAGCCCACTGAGATATACCTTCACGATTTTTCATTTCCTGCTTTTTCTCTAAGAATCTGCTTGTTTAATAAGCTTTAATTCACATCGGTAGTTTGAGTTAAGTTACATTTGTGACCATTCAGGCTTTTGTCTTTGGTCAAGTTAAGCTGCAGGCTTTTTGTGTGCGGTCCCCTGGCACCCATGTTAAGGGAGACTACCTCTCTATAAATGAAAGCATTAATAAATTCTTTAGTAAAAATGCTTGGTTATGTACCCTGCCTTACTATTACTACACAGTTTAGTGGTTCATTCAATTAAACTGGAAATTAACCGTCTGATCCAATGGTCCAAACAGAAAAATGGTCTAGCGAACTTAAATCTCAAGACTATATTTTGTGTGCTGTTAGCTTCACGTCTTTTCCCCCTTCTTTCTTTCTTTCTTAAAAAAAAATCCTAATACGGATATAGGTACATAAAAACAAGCCTACCCGTTACTACCTGTCCATTTCGTGCCAGGTAACACATTCATAAGGCCTCATGCTATACTCATACTATACTCATAGTCTATTGGCCACTGGAACACCACAAGGGTGATTCTATGTCATGATGATATTCTGAAAGAACACTATAATATAACTAGATATACGTATGAGCTTTCCAGAAAAAAAGTTTGCCCCAAAATAATGGCACAATGAGGAGTTATGGCTGAACCCTGACATTCATGGGTCATGGGTGTGTTTTCCCGATAAACATTATTCAAACTCATGCCTCCCCTTCCCTAAGAATTTTATAATATTCTGAAAGAAAAGTTTATGAGCTTTCCAGAAAAAAAAGTTTGCCAGTACAGTAAAACTTCGTTATAACGCTAACTGTGGGACGAAGTGAAATGTGTCGTTAGAAAGAGAAGGGCGGTATAACGAAAATAATGCAAAACAAGGGAGGTCAGCAGTTTACCAATACTGGACACACACATAATGACAGAAATTACGCAGTTAGCCCCCTTATTCTTCTCAATTGGATAATAACACCTTGTTTCGTGAAGCAACTCATCATTTTGTGTGTATTGAACTTTGAGTGACCCACCGGCGAAGAGAGTTTGTGGCTTGTGGGTGGAGTGAATAGGGTGTCAGTGGCGCAGAGGTACGGTTCTCGCCTCTGAAGCGAAAGGTACCGGGTTCGATTCCCAGCAGTGACGCTGTCTTGTATTTTTCTCATTGAAACTCGGTGAAAATCCTATTCAGGTTGGTGTGATCAAAGAACCTAGTCTTATCGGAGACGGACGATAAACTTGGAGATCCCGTGTGCACGTTGCGCAATTAAGTTGAAAATAGATGAGAGTAGGCTGCTATCCGGGCAAAATTACTTCCTGTCACAAAGATCACAGTGGGTTGATCACCTGCTTGGCTTAATATTGATCCAGAGAAATCCAGCCTCATAGTGCTGGCCCTACACTGTAATGGTAAAAGGGAACTGGGATAAGAAAGAAATGGTGGGGGGTGGGAGTGAATTTCAAGCAGGCGGTATAACGAGAGATATTTAGGTTACTTTATTCTTTCTTTCTTATCCGGTTCCGTTACCATTACAATGTAGGGCCAGCTCTATAAGATGGATGTACTCTGGATCAAGATATTAGGCCAAGCAGGTGATCAGCCCACTGTGAGGTTACTTTATTCATGAATGTAAATGATGAACTATTGGCGGATGGCATTATAATGAGTTTATTTCACTCTTTTTGTATAGTAGTATCCGTTCCGTACCACAGCGAAAAGCAGGCGGTGTGTGGGAATGGCGGTGTAGTGGGAGGCGGTATACCGAGGTTTTACTATAAATATTGGCACGAGGAGTCATGGTCCCTGCCACTTATATGAGGACATTTTCAAACTAAAAGGATGCAACAATCAATAGTGATTTAGAAATACATAACTGTATTAATGGTAATTTTGTCAGTTTAGAAAAAAAGCACATATTAAAAAAAAAAAATCTACTGAAAAACAGGACGTATGATTATATGTGTATGATAATAGCCGCGTTTGTTTACTAAGAATTATGGAAAATTGAGATGTAGAGTTTGGGCCACTGGAACCCCCCTCTCGCTTCCCCTTTCCTGGGGGGATTTTATGTAGGATTATGATAATAATCTGAAAGAATGGGCTCTCCAGGAAAAGAAGTCTGCCAAAAAATATTGGCACAATGAGGAGTTATGGCCCCTGATACTGATATGAGGTCAACCGGTGCGTTTTCACGAGAAAAAAAAAATTCAAAGTTAAAGTAAAAGGATGCAAAATCAATAGTGATTCAGGAATTTATAACGTTATTTGTACTAGTTTGTTAGTTTTGAACAAAAATTTAAAAAACAACAATTAAAAACATAAGAAATATGATTTTCCACAGTCGTTTACTACGAATTTTGGAAAATTTAACCGTCCCCCTTTCTGTCTCCATTCATTATTCATTAGTGGATTTTTATGTTATTATCATGTTCCAAAAGAACACTATATGGGCTTTCCAGAAACAGAAGCATGCCGAAAAATGTTGGCACTGTGAGGAGTTATGGCCCCTGATATGAGGGGGTTGTCGTCTAGTAACCATGGCCACTATCAACACTATCTTTTCATTGGGTTCTGTCGATGGCATCAGTGTTGAGAAGCATTCATTGGGGGCACTTTGATGCTTTTCTCTTCACCTCTCTGCACCAAAGCAGTCAAACTCCTTTCATCTTCAATCTTTCTTAACGTCGCCTTCGCCAAGTGTTCTTTGGTATTACAGCGTTGACGTCGCATACAGTAAAACGTCGTTGAACCGGCTCCCGTTAAATCTCCTTTCTCGCTTACCACTTGTAATTCGCCATGGTACTAATATGGTTATTTGTTCACTCAAACCTTATTGTATAATACCACTCTATGTATAACCCAACTTTCCTTTGGTCCCAGAGTGGTCAGTATAACGAGTTTTACTGTAAGTTGATTTTCATCTAACAAACAGCTATTGACCTCGGTGAACTCATCTCACCATGACGTGAAAAACTGGATTGTCTCTTAATTGGAACTGGAACTCTTATTTTGAATGTCGCAAACGCAGTGCCTTCGATTCTATTCCGATTTAGCGTACGAGACTGTCCGTTGGGAGCATGCTACTGCACTGCATCACTAACATTAGTGTATACTGTTGTCCATCCGATTTGCACACGTTTTCTCCCCCCTCTCCTCATCACCTTCCGATAAAAAAAACGTTGATGATCGAAAGCGTAGACACTGCGTTTGTAACGTAAGTCGATATTTTAAGCTTGTTCACTAGGATATTTTCAAAGGGAGGTAACAGTAATAGTGTTTATCTCGATTTTTCAGATAAGTCGATTTTTAGTTATGAGTTATTATCCCTTGAGAATCGAATTAAGCGGCTGGCAGGACTTATTGTCGGAGCTGATTATCTGATTATGGATGTTTGTGATATCATTGTCATCTGGCCATCACCTTCTCGGTCTTCCCCTGCTTCTCCTTCCTTTGGCTGACGTCCCTCTAGTATGTTTTTTTCTCTCTTTATTTAAGTTTTGATGTCGTTTCAGGTGACTGTGATGATACAACCTCAACGATGACGTCATGTTGATGATTGGTCCTCACAAAAGATTGTTTTCGCTGGCGCTTAAGGTATAATTGAAT
>JARBEQ010254560.1:0-10901 GCA_030265355.1 Tritonia tetraquetra
TCAAGTTTAGACAGAATAAGTGAGTTGACTAAGAGGGCTGAAACATCTTTAGAAATCAAGTGCCTAACTTTGACTATGCTCTTCAAATCCATATACATTTTCCTAATAATGTTATTCACAATAGAACAATATACACCGCAATGGAATAGAACAATATACATACACCGATAATCGAATGGGAATCATGTCGTCTTTATTACTCTCGTTAAAGTGGGTTCGTATCTCAATATTAAAAAAAACTCTCATTCTCGTTTATACCTGGTACTTTGGTACAAACTTACTTCAATTCCTCCCGATATCATGCTGGGGTAAAGGGAAAAAAGGGCATTATGATGGACGCAATAGTATGAACATAGGCGTTGCTTGTCAGGTTGTTTGATCCAGCCTCATTAATACCCCAGAGCAGGGTTGGGGCCAGCCCTATGTTCAGCAATGAAAGGCACACGAGATACCTGCTATAAATGCAGGCACCCCGACCACCAACCACGACTGAACACAGAGTCAGAAACTCTTTTGATCAGAGTCTCCGACAAGCAGGTGATCAGTCAACTGTGTCCACAACTCTTTACTGGCACCATGAGCAATACACTGATCAAAATTAATCAAAGACGGGCCAGTAAACAAATTATTGTAGCCCTTGTGGGTCCCCCCTCAGCTATTGATAAAAATGGGAGGTTCTACCACTCTGGGCAGATGGAAATAGGCCAAATCAGCAACATGAAAAATTCCATGACCTATTCATCTTGCATGTTTTAAGAAATTTGTTTCCAATAAGACATTCTTTAGATAATTTGTCCTTTTAAACATATTATTTTACTAATAATATCTATTTCTTTTACAAGAGAGAAAATGAGGTTAAACATTAAATACAATGCCTTTCTTATGTCCTCACCCTTAGTCTCAGATCACGGGAGAACTAATTAGAATTGAATGACACAACTGATGATCAACGTCATAAATATTTCACGTAAGTTTAACAGGAAAGTCATTTCATAGCCAGTACCTCCTATTCATTGTCCATCTTCGATAGGACATGAACCCTCACGGCTGGGGAAAAAAATCCTTTAAAAAACTCTTTGACCTGGGAACCTCCCCAATCCGGGAGTGAGTTATTCTTTTACCACTACGCCACAGAACAGTTTGTGTTCGCTCTTTCTTTTTTTGTCTGCATTTTTTGTCGTTGTGTCCAGTTGAGGAAGCTGTATCATTGTTTTTAATGGAAATTTTTAAAACATTTTTCTCTCTGTTCTTTGACGCAGAAGAGTGTAGGGACTATTGTTTGATGAACCATATCTTAAATAAAAGTCATGGCATGCCAACAGACAGTGTCGCCCGTTATCTATGCCCACGTAATTTATTGACGTCTCTTATCTGTCGTGTGTTTGATTTCATTGGTTGGTCAAATTACTGCCCGCCTGTCTGTTTGTTTTACTATAGATAATAACTCTTGTAGCAAGAGGTTGGGAAATGTTAAAGTGACAGAACAATAAGGAAACTAGCCATAGAAAGAAAAGTGGAATGTCGACAGTTGGAATCGAACCCATACCGCGGCGTACGACAACACTGCCTAGCCAGAGGCTACGCTCTAACCAACTGAGCTAATTAGCCACCCCTCGATTTATTTTTAAGATAACCCGGAGTAGCACGTTCTCTCAGTTTCTATTTATAGAAGAGTGGTAACCACGACAGCAACGTGTAAACATTGTTACTACCTATTGCAACCACCAAGCCCAGAGCGGACTATTGCTATTGCAACCACCAAGCCCAGAGCGGACTATTGCTATTGCAACCACCAAGCCCAGAGCGGACAATTGTTATTGCAACCACCAAGCCCAGAGCGGACTATTGCTATTGCAACCACCAAGCCCAAAGCGGACTATTGCTATTACAACCACCAAGAATAGATAGATAAATAGATAGACCAACCAATAGATAGATAAACCGAGAGAGAGATAGAAAGAAAGAGAGAGAAAGAAAGAGAGAGAAAGAGAGCGAGAGAAAGACAAATAGTGGAGGAAAATAGGCCAAAAATTTAATAAGGAAGGCCAGAGGAGAATTCAAGGGGCATAATCCACAAAATCAAATTTTATGAAAATCTGTACTGAGTTATTGTACTTACCTAGACACACTATTCAACATTTTACACACATTCAATAAAGTAGACATTACTTACGAAACGTAACAAGGGACAAAATAATCCAGACTATAACATATGTATTATAACGTTAACACACAACATATCATGTTCCTTACCTTCACATCTCCTGAGGAGTATGGGTAATCGACCCTTCCACCAAGCAATCAAAGCTCCTAGAAAAAGACACCTGCAAAACAAAACAAAACCCTTATATCACACATTGGATAAATATTGTTACCAGTTTTACCGATATTTAACCATTACTCTGTCTATTTTCCTCTATGGAGAACGATGTCATGTTTCCCTTTTTGAGTAAAGAGAACTAACAAACACCCCCCAAAACTTTTCTTTTTTAGGTATAAGGTTGTTTTTACGCCCTGGCAACATATTTTAGGTCATATCAAAGGTGAGACCTCCAATTTAAAGTCCATCTCCGATAGGACTTGATTCCATTGGAATCATCAGGGTCAGAGCCACAAAACCCCAAGGTAAAAATCCCAACGACACTGCTGGGATTCGAACCCAGTACCCAGTTCTGGTCCAGAAGCAAAAGCGTTAACCACTTCTGCAATAAAAAAAAAATTTAAAAATGTACACAATGTATGTTAAGTACTTTGGCATTATTATTATCTTTATTGTATGAATATTGGTAAATTGTCTATTTATCTCAATATATATTGCTACTCCCTGTACAAATTTCCAGAAATGGATAAATACAGTTAATCTTATCTTAATATACGGCATACACATTTATGTGTTATTGGCCTTTTCCATATTAAGGTCAAGACATCATTCATTGTCATATTTGGCCTTTTTCACATATTTATTAAATTATTTGTCCATACTCGTAACAATAATCAGTGAGAGCATACATGTTTATGCTGCCTCTTTGGATGGATGTTGTAAAAGGCCATGATTTTGTATTATGAGTCAACATGTCGTCAAGACATCTTCTATCTACATACCAGTCCCTTATAGCAAGTCAATATAACAAGCAAAGTTTTGTTGTTTTTCACCTGTTTCTTTCTATCCAGTTCCCTTTTACCATACAGTGTAGGGCCAGCACTATGAGGCTGGGTTTCTCTGTATCAAGATATTAAGCCAAGCAGGTGATCAACCCACTGTGACCTTTGTGGTAGGAATTCATTTTGCCCGGACAGCGGCCGATAGGACTAAGTTTTTTTATCCCACCTACCTGAATAGGATCAGGGGAATAGGTTTTCACTGAGTTTCAAAGAGAAAAATAACCGACAGTGTCGCTGCCGGGAATCGAATCCGGTACCTTTCGCTTCAGAGACGAGAACCGTACCTCTGCGCCACTGGGACCTCCTTTTTCACCTGTATTGTCATTTAATATCATTATTGATTCTTTTGACAAGTTAAGTGACAATTTTTTTTACTTGTGTTGAATGGACATTCTTTACATTGTAGTTACATGCAGGCTGCCTTCATGTTGTTGTGTCAATCAGTGCTGATAATGACGAAAAGCAAAAAAAAGAAGGAATCCTCACACACCATCCATATAAAGTATAAAGTTTGGTAGAGATCAAAAGACGAAAACAATATTTTTCAATAAGGACATGGCCAAAACCGCTACCAATACAAAATACATAGACTTCCACGAGCCATTGACAAGGAACAAGATCTTCAATGGACACGACGTTCGCTGTAAATTATCAACACTGATTATAAACTTTCATCAGTTCCGTGACCAGTCCTGCTAGTTTTGTTGTTGTTTATTTGTTTTCCATTAGAGTAGGTAGTTAATTTGAATTTTGTGTGCTTTTCAGTAGTTTTTTAAATAAAAAGAGAGGTGAGACAGGGGTGTGTTCTTTCACTGGATCTATTCTCACTTTATAGTGAAAAGATTATGAGGAACCTTGAGAAAGAAAATGGAATATTGATAGAAGGGCAAGTTATCAACCTTAGGCGTGCAGACGATACAAAACTTTTGGCAGAGAACGAGAAAGACTTTCATAATTTAGTAGACATCGTAAATAGGACTTAATCAAAAGGACCAAAAAACAAACAATGGTCATCACTAGAGAAACAGAGATACCATCTTACAAAATTGAGATAAATCGTCACCGATTGAAGCAAGTATTCCAATTCAAATGCTTGGACATAATCATGACATCAGGTGATAGATGTAACACCGAAGTGAAATCATAAATAGCCGAGGCCCAGTGCTTTTATGCCAAAAGATGAAAATAGTTTTAACAAAAACCTTGACATTGACATCAGGAAAAGAATAGAACAGTGTTATCTTGAAACACTATGGATGTATGGCAGTGAAGCCTAGACAATAAATAAATCAATTGCAAAGATGATAGAAGCAATGGAAATGTTCATGTTTACAATAATTGATACCAATACAGTAGTCACTGCCAAAAACCACGCTGTGAAAAAATGCATCCTTCAGGAGAGTGCACGTTATTTCGACGTAACAGAATGATTTTAATTTGTCCCTTGACTTTTGGGGGTTTTAAATTCCTCCAAGAACAAAAAAAACTAAACAAAGAAAACGTTTTACGCTCCTGTTTCCCTCCGTGGCACTTTTGGAGGATGGATACCTACGTATCTTTGCCCCTCTTCTCCTACATGCAGACCCCTGCTTGTACGCCTTCTCCGGTCCAGCCACCACAGGTGTGAAACCTGATTGCGTCACCTTCAGCACATGTGCGAGTCTTTTCTTTATCACACGTGCCCCTCCCCTCATCATTCGGTTTCTGACTGGCCAGACGATAAGTCATAATCCAATTGTTAGAATTCCCTACACCTATTTTCGTGTTTTGTGTTCTGTGTTTTTTGTCTGTTAGCTGAAAGAAGGGCGTTGTGGGCCGAAACGTTCTACGTCCCTGTGTTCTGTCCCTTTTGGAAGTTTATACATGATGGTATTACCTGCCCCATCTTGTTCATCTAGTAGAGTACAAGTACAGCAAATTTTGAAAATATTAATAATGTATATTATATAGGCCTATACTAATACTACTTAATAGTATAGTACACGTAATAGTAATAGTAATACGATTAGATACGGATCTAATCGGATGAGACACAGAGACACTTCGAAAACTAAAGCCTAAACCCGAGTGGCACCATCCGATCTAATAATTCTAGACATTTATCAGCTTAACATATTTTAGACATTGTTCCTTTCTCTGCTTTCTCTAATGTCTGCAAAATCAACAGACAAAAATAAAATCTCAACACAAAGGGTTTTTGATGATGATGATGTACAAAATCTACAATTTACAATTCACCCCCCACGAAATTGACAAAATTGTAACAAATCAAATGGATTTACCTGCAAAGGTTAGAATAACAATATGGCTCTTTTTAGTATTTAAGTCGTATCCTTTAAAATGAAAGAAAAAAGGACTTGAAAGGTCATAAACCAATCGTGAAACAAGTTTTAGAGCCTTCTTTGAAATATTGCTTAACTCGTCTGCTAAATTAGTGTCTACGATGACAACAAACAACTTAGCGGAAGTCGGAAGTTGTCATTATATGCCACAATTCTTATTTTCGTTCACAAATTTTGATAGTGATGTGTATCCGTTCACTATTTGTGTCAACTTCACTGCCAACAACCTTAATTAAACCATGACCTCAAAAACACAATAGGAAAACTAACAAAAACTCATTTTTTCACACCATCAATGAAAGCGGGGGGAAAGACTATCACTGAGTATAAAGGAAGAAAGAGAGGGGGGAAAGAAATAAAGGGAAACTGGAGAAAAATGAATGCCTCTCTTTGTTATAGAGTTGGAGAGGCTATAGCGAATATCGTATCAAGTGTGAATGCGAAGACGATTTGCAAAATTATAAACATAGGTCGAAGTGATAGTAAACTGGGGTAATATGGTTTTTACCTCCGTTTCCTGTTTTAAAGCAATGTTAAAAGTTTACAATAAACTATCTGTTGTCAACATATTAACTGTGAGTCTGTATCATTGTGTGTTTTGATTGGGACAAGCTGTTTAATGTTACCCCATTTGTCGGGGAAAGTTTGAGCACTCGCTCCAGAATCACTGGAGACATGCGATATCGCTGTCCTTTAGATGAAACAATAAATTTCATTACTGCACCCACGGTCTCTATGTAAAGTAAACTTTATTGATTCATCCCTTTCAAGAAATTTGTCATTGTATATATTCAATCATAATCAATGATAAATGCATTGCACATTACATTAGACATAATACATAATCACAGAAATACAACAGTTACAACGTGTGGCCTCTCATTCATCCCCCAACCGTTGATGGGTCGCCGCAGTTCAGCGCCCGGTGAGCTGGGGCGAAGTGTCTTGCCCAAGGACACGGCGAAAAATATATCAGCAGGTAGGATTCGAACCCGCGTCATTTCGATTACGAGGCGAACACCGTACATCTGAGCTATAACGCCCTCTAAGCTATAACGCCCCCTAAGCTATAACGCCACCTAAGCTACAACGCTAGAAGAGATTGAAACTTGAAAAGCATTCAATGTTTCTCCATTTTCCTGAAAAAATAAAGATGATAAATATATCGACAAACTGGTATATCTCTGTTACAGGGATTATCACACAGTTTGCCGGAGACAAGAAGAGAAACGTTTGTACAACAGCAGCGCATACCATAACGTTTCCAAAATTCGCAATAGAAATCTAAGATAGATTATTTGGACGGGAGCAGTCACCATAGAATGATGAATCAAGGTGCCAGAAAAACACAGAAAAATAGCCATAGAAAGAAAAGTGGAAATCTAAAGGTTTCTCACCGTCATCTTTCCCACTTTTCTTTCTATGGCTATTTTCTGTGTTTTTCTGGCGCTTATAACATTGTCATACCTTGCTTCAGAAATCTAAGAGACATTTCGAGGGGAGCAAGCACTAGTAATGATGATAGTAGTATCATGCCGAGGGGAGCAAGTACTAGTAATGATGATAGTAGTATCATGTCGAGGGGAGCAAGCACTAGTAATGATGATAGTAGTATCATGTCCATGGGAGCAAGTACTAGTAATGATGATAGTAGTATCATGTCGAGGAGAGCAAGTACTAGTAATGATGATAGTAGTATCATGTCGAGGGGAGCAAGCACTAGTAATGATGATAGTAGTATCATGTCGAGGGGAGCAAGTACTAGCAATGATGATAGTAGTATCATGTCGAGGGGAGCAAGTACTACTAATGATGATAGTAGTATCATGTCGAGGGGAGCAAGCACTAGTAATGATGACAGTATCAAGTCTAAATTCTTAGATCGATCTTTCATTCACGCTGCTCCTGCTGTTTGGAACCCTTTTTCTGAAAACACCCGCAACTGTCAAACCCCAGCGTCTTTTAAGAAATATCTTAAGACGGAATTCTTCCGCTCTGTATATAGTATGTAAATGTTTAGTGCTGTCAGCAATGTGAACGTCAATCTGTGTGTCAATTGTTTATTTTATTTTGTGGAGCGCCTTTGAGCATTGCAAAATGGAATATGGCACTATATAAATGCTTTATTATTATCATTATTATTATTATTATTATTATTATTATTATTATTATTATTATTATTATCAAGAAATGAGCGAAAATGTGAGAGTGAAAAATAGCCATAGAAGAATAATTGTGGAAGTGTAATTGTCCACAGTAGGAATTGAACCCACACCAGCGAACGACAACGCCGCCTAACCAGAGACAGAGTCTGCCGATCTGCCGATTGAGCTATCTAATTCGCATACCTACATCTAAGAGCAAACGTCAGTTCACCACGCAAGGGACATAGATTCGAATTATACGTCTGAAATAGGACTTTCTAGTTAAATAAATACTGAATTACCTCCCTTACATATAAAGTCGAGGCAGACCTATGAATATGGGGGCAACGTAGGCAATCTTTAATATTTTAAAGAGAAGCGATGTAAAGAAAAGAAGTCGCAATAGAGAGTAGTGGGGTAGAGTTTATTCGTTTTAGATAATCCTGACACCGAAAGGTAAATCAAGAAATGATAAAGAAAGAAAGGTTGACCATAAGATAGATCTGGATTGTTCTGTTTAGTCATATTTTTCCGTTTTATTTTGAGAGCTTGCTGGTTCAGATTTTGTGTTTTTTTCATCGATTTATTTTATTTTTACTTTTCTTTGTTTTTTATTTGTTTTGGGGTTTTTTTTGTTGTTTTTTTCTTTTTGTCACCCACATTTGCATACAAAAATGAAACTTTAAAAATTAACAAAAAGCAACATATATGTGCCTATATCTACGTGACCCTACACAGGTCAGATAGCCCAAAAGACTTCCGGTTTTAGTGTGGCTGATGTTCGATGGCGGTAGAAAATTGAAACTAAGTCTTTAGTGCTGTTGTGTTTTCAATTGTGTTCTGGATGTATTATTCGTTGTTTGTATTACAATTGTGAATCATTTTAGTGAATTCACGTAGGGTTGTGTATTTAAATGTCTTAATTCATTTTCGTCTCACTAGATAGGCTGAAATTCCCTTCCTGTATCCATTTGAGTCTAGTCTAGAACTAGACTAGATAGAATGAAACGAATCACGTCGAACTTACGCTTTCAATTTATTATGGACTGAACATTTGTTCCTCTTGCTTAGACTCTCCAAAACGTTGATAACTTTATATCTTCTCTTTCACTTTATGCCCTTATTCTTTGAATACTTTCTTGAGGAAGTTTTGGGGTTTGGTTTGTTTTGTCTCTGGTTCTCCGTTTCATATTCACTTTTACCTACATTCCATTCTAACTTAAAGTGTAACTTGTTGGGTTATTGTTAAAAAGTCCCCCCTCGCCGCTTTTCGAAGTTTTCTTTCTCTATGCTACAAATTCCATGTCTTATTAGATTTAGCTCGGCCAGTCTATGGCATACGTGTGGAATAGCGTAGCGGTTTGATTTGTTTAGGTGTATGTACAGTCACAGAACAAGAGACACTATGAATACGGCTAAAACACAACGCTTTTCCACACGTATGCCCTAATTGTTTCAATCATGCCGCGAACGTGCTCTGTTTACAAGTGCAATACTAATGTTGACAGTGAACCTGAAGCGAAACCAAATTTAAAAAAAAAATAGTGTTCATGGATTTCCTTTGAGACATCCAAATGTTTTGGCGGCTTGGATCTGTATTCTGCCAAATAAACTTAGATCCCATGAAGTCATAAAGAACATGGGTGTCTGCGTCTGTGCATTGCATTGGCCTCCTAATACACATTTTGTAAGAATTGGGAGATATTTAAAATAATTCTTTCTTCTTTGCTCCTTGTGAGATTGTTCAGATCATACCGGAATTACTGTCCGTGCCAGTAAATCCAAGTATTCACGTCAGCTTATCATCACTGGAGTCCAAGGGTGGCCACCCACGTTCCCTCTCCCTAGTGGAGAGTCAGACGCCACTGAATTCCAAAAAAGGGTGCATGTGGTCTTTGCAGTGGCATTTTGTTAATTCTAGTCCTAGCAAGTAGACAAAAGGAGTTCTTTAGAAGAACATAATATAGCCATATAATGCTTAGATATATTTCAACCTGAGATACTAATATTTTAAAAGAGTTGAATCGACGCTGTCCCTCTACTCATTGGACCCCTGCTGCAGCAGCTCATACTCTGATGAAATGTCCCTTCAGAGGGGAGGCGGTCCCTAAACCTCCAAACGAAGCATTGAGGAGCAGAATAGATTTCTGTTCCCCTAAATGGAGATTCTCAAAGAGAGAGCATTAGTATCATTGCGGTGGGGGAAAACTAGATTATGTTGTCGTTGACGAATATCAAACATCATGGTTAGTGTTAGTATGTTATTAGTTTTATATATTATGGTAAGTTATATTGGAGGTTAAAAGAATATAGGGTGCGTCTGTGAGTGATACTATATTGCCACATGATCTTCTGTCCGAAATATATAGGGTCGTTTACTTGTCTACAAAAACATGTTAGTATGCAACAGTCTCTTTAATTGATTATTATTCTATGTACCTTTTTTCTATTCTCAATCTCAATATCACAACAGTGAACCACATAAAATATTTATTTCTCTTTCTTTATATAATCTTATGTCTTACTTAACTTTAAACCACTTTGTCGAGTTCAACCCATTTTGTGGTGGAGTAGACAATGTTTCGTTTTCACTCAGACCTGTGTAGCGTCAAGTAGGCCTATGTTATATGGCGGCAATGCCTTTGATAATACACGTATAATTTATGCTATTTAGTAAATATCATATCATAACAACGTGGACACAAAGGGCAATTGTTTTGCTCGACTGATTCCTTTCAATACCAGTGCAGTGTTTTTGAAATACCGACAAGCCGTTTACGACGAAAATGTTTCACAACAATACTCCAGAAAAAAAGTAAACATGTTGGCACGAGGATTAGTTATAATGGCCTCTAATATGAGGTCATCCGGTGCATTTTCACGTCACTGTCTCCACTCCTGCAGCATGGACACCCGGCGTTGCTTGTTTGGAGTATGATGTACCCGTAATCAAATGTTCATCACTTTTGCACAACCTATATTGAACAACTTAAAGACAACAACAAAAATAGACAGAGAAATGATAGATACAGTACTATTTATTATGTTGACTTACTGGCTTTGTTTTGTAAAAAAAATAATAATCATGCTCCTAAACAAACAGTACACACTGGTGTGTTATTGTTTATCTCTACCACGGCTGAGTAGTGTTAACACGACATGAACATTGTTCCAACAATAATAATAATAATAATAATAATAATAATAATAATAATAATAATGATACATAGCATTTCTATAGCGCATGATTCAT
>JARBEQ010254571.1:0-10900 GCA_030265355.1 Tritonia tetraquetra
CACGGAGAAAAATACCCGACGCTGCCGGGAATCGAACCATGTACCTTTCGCTTCAGAGGCAAGAACTGTACCTCTGCACCACTGGGACCCCCTTTTAGTTTCTGTTATTCCTAAAATATATATTATATATTTTTAAACTTCATTTACTAACTCTATTTCTTTACCCTTAATGGATCCAGTATCCCATGTTCCTATGTTCATAGTCCTTTTCCGTGCATGAGTCGTCACCGTGTAATCAATCCTTGAGTTGGGCATTCACCTATTTCTTTGAATCATTTTGTTTTGGTAAGTAGGAGATTACCCCCACTAGCCCTGGTAAGTGGCGGGGTTTCCACCCCGGGGCCCCTTACCAGGCCCTGTGACCTCTTGATCTGTATCTTCGTTTGGTATAGCCCTCAAAGTCATTAGACCACCAAGCCTCTCCACCACAACAAGGTGGATCACAATGGAGAGGATGAATAATGCATAATTTGTATACAAAGGCTTCGCCGAACTTCCGCCATGTGTTTGATACATTGTTAAACTGATTTTCATTTGATTTCATTGGGTCATATTTTATCAATATTCTTTCTTATCCAATTCCCTTTTACCACTACAGTGTAGGGCCAGCACCATTAGTCCTGGATTTATCTGGATCAAGGTATTAAGCCAAGCAGGTGATCGGCAAACATTGACTTTTGGAGAGTATGACAACCTGGTGGAATAGTCATACCCACATTCGTATTATTGTCTTTTTAACACACTTTTTCAAATTGGATAAGTATAGAGTCTACATTGATATTGTTTGTCCCTCAGTGCCGAATGAACCTAATATGCATAATATTAATAATTACTCCAAACACGTTCATCCGAATTCATCCCGACAATCAAAGTTCATATGATGAGGTTTTTTATCTTTGATTTGTCATCTTGTTGTTTCTGAGAAAAAACGGGTCACCATCCTTCACTCTTTTCTGACTAATTGTGTTATTTATTGATGATTCAATGCCAATATGTCGTAAAGGCGCACCGAACTTTGATAACCTATTGAGAGAAAATTATATATTTTGAAACTAGATGCAACAAGTCTAATTAGAGTTAGAGGACGCTTTGTAAAAATAATGATATTGGGCGCATAGCCAGGGTGCGGCCGGCACTGAAGAAGAAGACGATCGCACGCAAGCGTGTTTGCGAAAGTACAGCCCGCCCCACCACACAAAGCCCTCACTCTTTTTCCTTTGATCAACGGTCGGCCCCCAGTGTCGGTGTTAATGTTAACGATTTTAGCCTAGCGTCTGTGCTGCGTGTGTTGCTTGCCTTTGCCTTCGGTTCCCTGTACCCACCCATGCATGCGTCTCGTTTGTTGTCGGCACTCGACCTCAATACGGATTCAGATAGTGAGAGATATCGTTCTACTGATTATATATTACAACACTCGATATTATATATTAAAACACAATAGTCCTTTACAATAAATCCTGTCAGCCCATCATACTTGTTTAAAATGAGAAAAATAATTTATTATTGTTATTATAAAATTGTATTTATTTTTAATAAAATAATTGCGTACTTTGTAGTGCCATGCATGTGGTACGATATCTAAATACGATATCGAATCGGATGCAAATTTGACAGCACAGGGAAATAGTCATGTGATCGGATTTTGACCACTCATCGTGCATCCGGGCTGTGGGCCAAAAAATTCTTGCTAAAAATCTATTTTTATCCACCGTTACATCTGTCCGCTCTCCTGCCTTCGGCTTTTCAAGGCACCACTGCTTTACCGCTGATTACGATACAAAAGGAATATTTTCCTCATGTTGTCGCGGTCAGGAAGAGCCGAAACCCGTAGCCGGGCGAAAGAGGACATCAAGAGAGTTATAAATGCAATCGATAAAGTTCGAAAGTGGTGAGTTGGTTTCTCTTTGTCTCCATTCTATAGCTCAATTCGCTTTGTGCTATTCTGTTCATTGTTTATAGACAGCTGTCAAGAGTATCTATTTTTATTATGATAGGCCGGGTAAACCACGTGCGTCTGTTTACACTCATTTCTACTTGAAAATGTTCTACTTGATGTTGTGTAAAAAATGGCCACCAAACCTCTGTATAGATGTCTAACCGGTTTCTCGTGAAAGCAAAATGGCTCCACACACAGATTTCATCATGAATGAATTGGTCATGGGAATGAAGAATGATTTGTCTCTTCAATACTGTTGCAATAAGAGCAGAAGAGACAAATAATTAGAATTATCAAATATACTAGAATAGAGTCTTAGTAGGAGAGGTATCTGTAGATCTCTAATCATTTTATTTCAAGCCTTACTTTAGACTTTAGAAAGTTACTGACAAAATAGTAAAGAAGTGGATGAGCTGAGGGTGGGAAGGAAGAGTCTCTTCTGCTAGCTAGGCAAATATCTAGTGACTTCTGTTCTGTATTCTAGAAGTAATCAGTACAGATATATTTTCAGCCTTTTTTTTAGATTCTGAAACTCAGTCCCATGAAGTAGAAAAGAGTAAGATGTTGGCAGTGGTAGAGCTGAATCTTACTTTTTTCTCGAATTCAAACAAGTTTTTGATTATTATGCTCATTCGATAATTTAGAGAGTTGAGAGGTGATCTCTAAACTTCTTTGAATATATGTTCGTGGTCTAGATAACATCTTTTGTTGTTGAAACTGAAAGCCTTCATTCTCTGTCCTAGATACTTCTGTTCACTGTTAGGAGGGAAGCAAAAACAAAACCAGGGTGAACCATTAGTTATTGTGTCATGACTGTCATGTGACCAGGCCAGATGTACACTGGACATCAAGTTGTCCTCTTTTGAGCTTACTGACAAATCAATATAAATTATGGAGCTCTTATGCTGTGTGGCAGTTCCAGTAATATAATAATAGTTTTATGGTACTGACAGCTGACTGAAAATTAAGAGAACAGTTTTAGAATTTGGAGTTTTAAGTCATGATATATTACTTTTGATTTTAAATAGAAATTGAACACTTTGAGTTTGGGAGTGTAATGATTTGTGTATGGGAGAAGTGGACTTCCATGGCGAGGGTCGTGGGTTCGAAACTGACTTTATGCTCTTCATTTTTTTTCCTTGGGCAAGAAATTTTACTCCATTTGCCTCACTCGACCCAGGTGAGGGTACCAACTCTTAAATGAGATTTGGGAAAGTTTTCTGCGATTGACGAGTGTTTTATCCAGAAAATGACAACTTTGTCATTTGTCCATTTCAAGCTACAGAATCCAAAAAGGCGTAAGGACATGCGTTTTGGGAGCTAGGCTGCCAGTTATTTTTTATTCCCATGAAGTTGTAATGAGGGGGTCCCAGTGGCGCAGAGTTACGGTTCTCGCCTCTGAAGCAAAAGGTAGGGGTACCGGCAGCGACAGGTATTTTTCTCCTTGAAACTTGGTGAAAACCTATATGCCACTCCCCTGATCCTATTCAAGTAGGTGGGATCAAGAACCTAGTCCTTATCGCTTATCGGAGACAGACGATAAACTCGGAGGTCCTGTGTGCACGTTGCGCACGTTAAATAACCCTTGGCAGTTAAACATCGATAAGAGTAGGCCTCTGTCCAGGCAAAATTAATTCCTACCACAGAGGTCACAGTGGGTTGATCACCTGCTTGGCCCAATATCTTGATCCACAGAAATCCAGCACTCATATTGCTGGCCCTACACTGTAATGGTAAAAGGGAACTGGATAAGAAAGAAGTTGTAGTGGAGCAACATGACACTGTCACTGCCCAAAGATTATGATTTAGGAAAAAAAAGTATATATATATTGTTATTCATTTCTTTATTTTCCAGGGAAAAAAAGTGGGTTACTCTTGGAGATACATCAGTCACAATTTTGAAATGGGTACCTGTAACTGCTCAAGAAAATCCAGGCGTAAGAAGATGATTTTATTGCTGTTATTTGTAGATTTGATCATTTTTATTGGCTATGGTAATTATGGAATTTTAATGGGATATTTTATTGTTAAACTCTGATAAATTGATTGCTTCTTGAAATACTCTCTCTAGTTCTTTATCATTTCCTAGTTTACCTTTCGCTGTCAGCATTATCTAAAACGAATAAACTTCCTCCACTCCTCTTGATTGCGACTTCTTTTCTTTGCATCAATACAACTAGCAAACAGACCCGTTTTTCGAAAGGTAACGATACTTATTGAGTTGTGAAGAAGTGGAGTTGGGTGGGGTGGAAGTTCATTTCAGCGTTGCCAGCTTGAAAACAATTTTTTTATTGCCCCCCAAACCCTCTATTGTATTGCAATTTGTGAACGCTATTTATCACGCCTCTTGAACTATTAATAGTTTATCTATCAGAAGCACAAAAAATATAATATGGAAAATAAAAACTATGACTGTCGATAAACAAAATTAGAAGAAACGAAACATTTTCTATAAAATTTATGACACTATGGATCCAATATATTCTATATACGCCAAGAACCACCTTCAGCTAAATTGTAAACCACATGCAAAATTTGGTAGCAATCGGTGCTGTGGGAACTGAGAAAATGCTTGACAAAAATCGGGCTTACTCATTTATAGATGGGGAGAGAAAATTGATATTTGTTTCGCTGGCTGTATCTGTGAAAAATGGAACTGACAGACTGGTTAAAATGGGACTAAAGAGGTTTTCTAATCATCAGACTAATGTATAAACAAATTTGTTTTCCTTCGTTTATGTATGCATAAAAGCCCCAAAATACATTTAATGTGCGATAAAATTACACATAAGAATTCCTCACGGTTTGGTGTTTAAATTTCTTTTTTTTTCATCCTTTGATCAAGGCTTTGCGGAAAATTCCTGGTGTGAAGACAAAAACTTATTCCAAAGCAAGAGTGGAGAGGGAGCGTGAACTTTATGTTGGTGAGTTTTTCAAAGAAGTCTGTCACAATTAAAAAGAAACGAAACATTCATTCCTTACTCGGTCTTGTCAAGTAAGGATCATACAGTTCTTAGAACATACTCTCTTTGAAGACATGATAAGATTGCATTAATATTATTTATGAGTACATAAAATAGCTGGTTCGTCAGTAAGTTGTTTGTTATTATGGTTCATTCTAATTTCGTATTTTTCTAACGGCAGCTATCATCATTCTCATTTCCATCCGTTGCCTTTGCATGGTTTGTTACATTTGAACCATTTATGTGATTTTACAGCTGAAACCAATGGCGGGCAACATAGAGCCAATTCCCCTGCTGACTCGAGCAACAACACAAATGCATCGAACACCAGCTCTCCATCATCTCGGAATCACAATGGTGACAAAGCCAAGAATGGAAATGTTACCAACAGTCAAGGTAGGGTGTCGTCGGATCACGATGGATATGTGTGAAATCAGGCACAGTTACTTGTGAAAAGACATTTGTTCTGATATTTCGTGAAGGATTTCTATTTTGTTGTAAAGACTAAGAAAGAAAGAATATCTTCTTTTTTTTTGATCTACATGATTTAACTCTATAGTGTTTTTGTTGATGTTTTTCGGTGTAATTTTTATGTCAAGGAGACCACTTTATATTGAGGAACTTTTAAAAAAATGTTTTCCAATTAAAGCATACAAAGTGATTTTTATACAGTTCGCATTAGAACGTAACAATCATGTTGGACAACTATTAATATAAAGGGAAGAGGATCCATAATACAATGGTGTTTTATGTATGTAGAGATTTCGGATATGCCCTTGATTTAGTTTCTATTACATTTGTCTGTACAGGCTCAGTGGTGTATCCAGAGGAAAATACTCAACAGTCTATAGGTTCCTATGGATCTGAAAACCTGAATGAGGACTCAAACATGTCCTTCCCAGAGAACAGTGAACTCAGCGAGCATGCAGACCATAATGAATTCTCTCACGACAGCAATGATGCTGATCCTGGAATGAGAGTTGGTGAGTCAAATCACTTTTATCTCTTGCCCCTTTTTTGTTTTGGCAGTTGCACAGTAGGACCTCTTTATACCGCCTCCCGTTAAACCGTCATTCACACTTACCGACTGTTGTTCGCCATGGTACGGATCTAATAATTTGTTCACTCAAACCCTTTTTTTTGTAAAGCCAACTTTCCTTTGATCTCAGAGTTGGCAGTATAACAAGATTTTACAGTACTTTCTATCTCCATCTTAAGATTTCAAACTTAGAATGTGTATTATCATGATTTGAATGCAATTTCTTGAGCACTGCCAACTCCATATTTTCTCTAAAAGTAAGTAAAAGGAAAATATGATCCCACTATTGAGACAATTCCTACAATTTGAAATGGACGCAAAACTTTCAACTTTAGATGGTGTAAGGAATGTATGGAAACGGTTTTGGTTAGACCTAAGATGAATATTCTGACAATGGGAATTAAGTTTGACAGTTGGTGCAAGAAAATTGACCTTGCCGGAAAGTGTTATTGCATAATTTGCAATAAGGTATTAAACTATGGTTTGTACTTGCATGTTTTTTTTTTAATTTGGAGGAATTCGATTTCAGGAAAAATTACCTTCCCCAACCTTCAACCCTGAACTGAACACTAAACTTTGGTTGTTTACCGGCTCATTTTGGTAACCATGCAATGACATGTACGTGTTTTACCCCACACATGTCTCGTTAAGTCTGCAGTCTAGTGTCTGGCGGTAGCATGCCAGGGATGTAAATACCTCAGGTTTTGCCTGATTTCAGGGTTTTTTTTACACTCTTGTATTGCCCTGAAAACGGCTCTTTATACAGCCTCTGATAAGTTTGATGCGCTTACTTAAGTAGACCGATCACGGTCAGATTGCTATTTTCCCTTCACACATTATTCCTGCCCCCGACCGTGTGTGTCTAAAGCCGCTCAAATTGCTCTTTTGCACCCATGCACACACATTTCAGGCCGTGTGTCTAAAGCAGCTCAACAAATTGCTCTTCCCCCGTACTCATGCACCCGTGTGTTGTTCAGGTTGGTTCAAGCCACACTTTATCCTTTATATACACACATTTTTCATGCCGCTCTTTCCCCCTTCTTAACACGCCACGCAGTGTGTGTGTTTAGCCTTTTGCGCACATTATTTGCTCAACTGTTGTATGTCTCTCTTTCCATGTGTGTGATAAGATGATTATGCCCAAAGTGTCTTGGGAACATCTCCGATGGCAGGTTCATTCTACTTATGCCATGAGTATGTCACTTTACACTACGCTACATCTTTGACTTAATCTTGTGTGTAAAGTGTTCTTATTGGATTATTAAGTCTCATATATTTTCAGACAGCTCTTCAAAAAAGATGATAGAATCATATTTTGATGCTTCATCAAGCTTGGTTTGGACAAGGTCGAAAATAAAGCTGTTTTGATTGTATTAGAAACTTGTAGGAACGATCTCTTAAAGTTATTTTCTATTTTGTCCATAGCCATGAGTATGGTTGGAGATGAGGAAGAAGAAGGAGAGAACAAAGCTAGTACCAATAAAACAGACCAAGAAAGCCAAAATGGTGAGTGAGATGGAATATATTATATTTATTAATTTTTTTTAATCACCAAAAGATTGCTTTACTGATAATATTTATATGTAGCCTATTGTGATTCTCATTGGATGTTTTAGGAACACTACAGACCTGCCAAGTCCTGTTTTTTAGCCGTTTAAAAAAAAATCCTCAAATGGCTTGTTTTGGTTGTTTTTATCGACTGTTTTTCACATTATTTTTCCTCTTTCTCCCTATTATTGTCCTGATTTTACTGTGGTCAGTGTCGGCAGGCCTACATAAATCTGGATCTCTTCACACAGACATCTATCCTTCTTAATCACTCCAAATACTCTAAGCCTTAAGCCTCTTCAATTGTTAATTTGTCAATTTTTTTTGGTCTTTTAATTCATGAACTTATTGAAAATTAGCTGAGCAGTAATGATGAAAAGGGGGAATTTTTGGATCTCGTATGCTACTGTAAATTAGATTGGACTTACTCTCCAGTCAGGAAACAATGTCTTACATGACTTGTTACCTTTGATTTGTTTGGAGCCATGTGGCAGGCGCTGAAATGACCTACTTGTGTCGATAGAGCCCTAAAACAGCACCAAAAAAGCCCAACTTGACCTTGAATGTTGTGGAATTGCTCTATGTGCTGCATTGAATTCGTTCCATTTTTACTGAATTGAATTAGATGTTGGGGGAGCAGAAAAATTATGGTTTCTTTAAACAGTTGATGATATGTGTCTTTCCTCCAATTATGACAAAACCTACATCTGGTTCTTTTCGCCATGACACCTTGTGGTAGTTGTTGGGGTAGTAATGTCAGGTACGGTAACAACATATGAACTTGCTCTGTCTTTTTCAATGGCTGGGATATTTACTTCATCCTAGACTCCTTTCAGTCAGGGCTTGTTTACACGATATCTTTTATTTCTAAAAAGATAAATAGTACCAGCTTTGTATTTATTATCATTTTCATTGGTTGATATCTCTTACGCTTTGAATGTTTTCAAACCCATGCCTGGTTTTTTTCACCCTGACATCTTGTGGTAGATGTCGGGGTAGTAAAGCCAGGTACAGTAACTTGAACCTGCCTTGTGTATTTCATGGGTGTGGGATTTACTTCATCCTACACTCCCCCCAGGGCTTGTTTACATGTCATAATGTCTTTTTATTTCTTTTTTAAAAAAGGTCCAGCTTTGTTTTTATTATTATTTATTATTTTGTCCAAAGTGATCTCTTCAATCAATGCTCATAAAACTGTTAAAACTAAAAAAAATAGACTACAGGTGGCCCGTAAGGCCCTACCCATCCATATATCATTCATGTATATACAGTGTATCTGTGTGCTGTCCCTCATTCTCGCTGCACAATATTATATGACACCATGTTCTGTGAGACAGCACAGAGATACCCTTCCCCTGTGGGGACTCGGGGCGGTAAAATAAATAGGTCCTCTGTTCATCAACAATGATGGTTGCCGCCCATGGACTATGTCATTCCTAGTGGTCCATGAGTGGCATTATGTCTGATCTCGCTCTTCTCTCTTTCCTTATTTTACCCCACAAGGGTCTGGGGTTTATAAATGGGCCCTCCACCAACGGGGGGTGTAGCTCCCCCAATGGTGGGTGCCACCCATGGACTGCGCGTCTTTCCTAGTGGTCTATGGGTGGCCTCTAGTTTCCTTTGATTTGTTGGGAGCCGTGTGGCGGGCGCTGAAATGACCTATCTGTGTCGGTAGAGCCCTAAAACAGCAATAAACAAAAAACCCCAGAGATACATGGATATTTAAGATAGATAGATGGGTAAAGAAAAAAGATTATGCCTTACGTTTAACCACATTGATGAATTTGATTGTTTTAGGGGGTTTTTCTTTCCATTTAGAATTAGTCAGTGTCACTTTGACCCATGATTATGATTTCTTTTCTACAACATGATAGATGATCAAAGAGCTGTAGTCACAGCAAACCAAGTGTGTGTCATTTAGCAATATTCTTTTGTTGGTATCTCTTTGGATGACAATGCTGTCAAACCCATGCCTGGTTTTTTTCACCCTGACATCTTGTGGTAGATGTCGGGGTAGTAAAGCCAGGTACAGTAACTTGAACCTGCCTTGTGTATTTCATGAGTATGGGATTTACTTCATCCTACACTCCCCCCAGGGCTTGTTTACATGTCTCTCGTCTTATACTTATAGTGTATAGACTCCTGTGTTTTATTTGTAAAATCATATATTATACTTCTAAGCTTCCTCCAGCGACAGTCATTTTGCATTTATTTATTGGGGGTTTGAAAAAGTTTGTTACTGATTTCCATTTGTCTTTATTACAAATGTTGATGATTTGTCAATGAAAATGCAGTAGTTTTTAGTTATGTAGTGTAGTTTGTATCAATTTTTGATGCAATACAAATTGGATTTTTAACGTATGTTTTTTTTAAATTTTCAGAATCAGCTCCCCAGGAGGAGCCAGATAAAGACTCATCATCTGAGGAGTCCCCCATGAAAAAGATCAAGACGGCATCCTAATTCACTGCTAGACGATGATGTACATTATGTAAACTAAATTGTTATTGTTACTCTTCTTGGCATCTCTCATTCCTCCTGACATTGGTTTGGTGGCAGTCTGAAATTTTCTTTTCTATTTGAAATGTGTTCCCTCCTTTCATTTGTTCTCAGTGCTTTTACTTTCTGTTTAATTTTTAAAAAATTTCTCCCCCTCTCTCTTTTCAATGTTAAAAAAAAATTAAGATGAATAATGCTTTAGGCATCTTACATAGTTTACATAAATAGTTCATTGTACGTACAACAAGATTCCATCATGAAGAACAAGAAGTAATTTTAGATTCACTGGTTACAGTCATATCTACATGAACGTTTTCATTTGTATGCAATGCAAGTCTCTTGACGTGTTCTACATATATGGGGAAAGATTTGATGGCATATTTTTAGAATGGCCATTGTCGTCCCTCATTGGTTGATGCATCACTTCTATACAGAGTTTGATATTGATAGTGTGAAGTAAAGATTGTCTACTTAAATCTAAAAGGGTAATGATAATAACATGGTGCCTAGTGAATTGATCCTTGGTTTTAACATAGTTTTGTCTTTTTGGCTTGGCTATCTATGCAGGCACCACTTCCTCAACCTTGATTTGTTTGAAGCTGTATGGCGGGCGCTGAAATGACCTTTTTGTGTCGATAGAGCCCTAAAACAGCAACAAACAAACAATATCTATGCCAAGGGTAAAGATTTTCTCTATCTGGCTTGAACTGAATGAATATACAAGTTATTTTCTGGACATCTGTAAATTTGTTCGGACAATTATGATTGAACTAATTCTTTTTAGTTGTTTTTTTAATACAACTTCAACCCTCCTTTTTCTATGAGAAATCTGTTGACTTGTTCAAACTGTAAAAGAACAGTGACGCTAACTGTAATTTTGAGAACAAGTGTGAACTAGAATGTTTGGGTGTCGTGGT
>JARBEQ010254582.1:0-10897 GCA_030265355.1 Tritonia tetraquetra
TGAATATTTCCACCCGGCAAGAGACCCAACCCCAAGCAAAACCGGATCATCTCATTCCAGGACAAGAACAGAAAGCTGCATGGGAGCGGGGACGATAGGTGAGGGGAATAGAAGACAAAGGAACGAGTGTGGACCCGTTTAGCACCCCCGGCCCACAGAAGGGGTCCCGCCAACCGCCCGAGTGGGGATTGTAGTGCAGGGGTAAACATTCACACAACAGACTTCCTCCATGGTGATGGTCGTGAGCCGAAGTTCAGGCACTTCATTTCTTCCTTAGACAAGAAACTTTACTCTGTTGATACCTTCACTCGACCCAAATGTAGAATTTGTTTTGTTACCGTGGTCTAGACTACTACGGACTTCCATGGCGAGGGTTGCGGGTTCGAGTCTGGCGTCAGGCACTTCGTTTTTTCTTTGGGCAAGAAACTTTACTCCGTTTGCCTCACTCGATCCAGGTGTAGAAATAGGTACCAATTCTCAAACGAGTATTGGGAAAGTATTCTGCGATAGTTGTCGCCTGTCCGCTTCACGCTACCGAAACCGAGTTAAGCTCTGGCCCTATGTGAGCCTCAAGGCTCTTAAGGACATACATATACCTTTACTTGACCCAAATGTAGAATTTGTTTTGTTATCCATAGCGCATATAATACCCCTAAACGTGTTGGGCCCAGCTCCAAGTTCAGCATTGATGAACACAGTGCTAGAAGAACCCTGATCAGGTAGATATGGGAAGCAGGTGATCAGCCCACTCTACCCCGAACCTTGAATGGCACAATGAGGGTCACATTTTTAGTGTTGCCCAAGTTTTGGCTATAACAATATCTACAGTTGTCTTGGTGGTAAACCCCTCAAGCCATAAGAAAACTGAGCAGATCTTGCCAGATAAAGCGCCCAAATGTAAATACAGGTACCAATTCTTGTCTGAACATTGAGAAAGTAACTAGGATAGACCAACGTCCTATCCAGAAAGTGACAAATTGTCACTTGTCCGTTACACGTTTCTGAAACCATGTTAATCACCGACCCCGTGAGTTGAGCATAAGGGCTCTTTCTTACCACCACAGACGATATGAATATGATTTATATTTGTAAATGATATATAATTATTCTTTCTTTCGTATCCAATTCCCTTTTACCATTACAGTGTAGGGCCAGCAATGAGGCTGGATTTCTCTGGATCAAGATATTAAGCCAAGCAGGTGATCAACCCACTGTGACCTTTGTGGTAGGAATTAATTTTGCCCGGACAGCGGCCTTGCTGCCTACTCTAATTGATTTATGCGCAACATACACACGCAACATGCACACGGAACCTCCGAATTTATCGTCCGTCTCCGATAGGACTAGGTTCTCGGAGTGGCTAATTTGTTTTCACTGAGTTTCAAGGAGAAAAATGTCGCTGCCGGGATTTGAACCTGGTACCTTTCGCGTCAGAGGCGAGAACCGTACCTCTGTGCCACTGGGACCCCTATATATAATCGTATCAGAGTATAATGTGACACTGCCCTGTCATCAACATAAAAAAAACAAAGGGGGAAGCAATCCATCCAACATAAGTGAAGTGGGCGTCTTAAAAGGACAGAAAGGTGCAGTCGACTCAGCAAACGGAATTAATTCGATATAAAAGTCACTGCTTAAACACAACTCACTTCGGATAATCGCCAAATCGGCGACACCCAGCGACAACATGCCTCACATTTTCGGCCGGCTTTTTCATGCTTTCACACATTGCTAAGCGATGATCGCATGTCTCCTTTGTCATTAGCTAACAACCGTAACGATACAATAGCCTTACACTGATTGGGGGTTAAGCAGACAGCTGCAGCCGCCTTTGCCTTTGTTCAATCATTATATGGCGCCGTAGCCCGCAACACAAGGAAAACAGTCCAGCGCAAACAATCGTTACTTCTCGTCACTGGAGGGATGCGACACGGCTCACAAACTTTTAACAACTGGCTATTGGATTGTCTTAGTCTTAGATTATAAAATCAAAAGACTTTTGAACTACTTGCCAGTGAGGGCAAATCTAAGAAAAGCAAGGGTGGTTATAATCTTGTGTCTGTGAACTCTTTGATGTCTGCCACCTGTGAGAGAAAATATTTTTTAAAAACCCTCAAAATACAAAAGACACAACTTTGTAATGAGGCCATGACAGTCCCAAGTCCGTGAAACCCAGAGGGCAAAGATGTCTATGCAAAAAAGATAAGAGTAAGAGTAAATACTGCCACAGAGATACCTAGTCATCAAATAGTGATATAACGCTAAATTACTGGGCCCACGGCCAACTCCGGTTAATCACAAAAGATTTCCTGCTCCCATCGTGTTGCGATTAAACGGAGTCGACTGTATATCAAATAGAAAATGTATGCAGCACATAGGTCACGACCACTGTGCATGACTTAACCCAGCTAGAAATGCTATGAATTCAAATTTGATTCAATTCTATAACAATAAAAACTTGTATCTAGAGTAAAAAATATTTGGGATTTTTTTTCAGGGTCCAAACCATAGCAACCACCAAGAAGTTAGTTCAGAGACCAATCAATATAAAATATAAAATGAGATAAATTTTGTTTTTAAAAAAGGAACGCATGTGATACAGTATGCAGACAGCTGATTGGTCAAGAGACATTTTTAATTTTTGCTTTACAGTTCTCTTCCACTTTACACAGTAATTACATCAAAATGTTCACACCACTCAAATAAATAATTTTAACACTAGCATAAACAGAACTTGACAAGACACCTGTTATGGCCCGTTCTCATGCACCGTGCTTTGTATGACCGTATTACGATTGTCTTTTAATCCCATGTGAACCACTCTAGGTGAAATAATGGAAAGCATATTTCAAACACAGACTACGGTCAAAATACTGTTGTAATACAGTAAAGTACGGAAAGTATGATGCATGAGAACCTGTGTTTATAGTCAATAACTAACAGTTGGCAGGATAGCACTAAAAATAAAAAGTAAAAGGAATCTTCAATTCCACCTATAATAAATTATAAGAGTTGCCACACAGAAAAAAGTCAAAACATAATACCAGTACTAAGCCATTAAAAAAACACATTTAATCTCAAAGAATCTATGTAAAAGTATGACAGTGACCCTTAGATCCAACAACTAAAAATTCAAGTGGTGGGGACATCATTTCATTGTTTTGGAGAGAAAGTAAAGTACACCAGTTAAATAACGGCTCAAAGCTAAAACAACAGAGCAACAGCTAAGAATCTACCTATCACTATCATATTTCTTCTCTCAATGATTCTACTTTTGCAGGAATTTTCTCAAACCCTTTCAGACTTTCTAAAGCGATGCCCTTAAGACTCACATTCTATTGGACCGGTCTTTCATATGATCTTATTGTCTTGACAAGTGTGTGAAACTAACTTAAAACTCTGTAGAACTATCCATCTTTTAGCAATGGAACTTTTTCTTGGATTGATGAAGTAGTGAAGTTTTAGTACTTTTTCTTTGTTTGAGGGTTCCTGGTATGAATTTCTTTCATATGGTACATTTGATTCCTACATTTTATCTGCATGTGTTTGATAGAAAAGGTAAATTACTCATGATAAAAACAAAAACAATACAACACATTTTGATGACATCCAGTATTTGTTTTTAAATTTTTTTAAATTCACAAACTTAAAACATTTCAATATAAACTTTATCCAAAACCAAACACAGTTGTTCTGTGATTATTAACAAAATTCTTTCACATCCCTTGTAGAGCCAAAGTTGACACATACACGCAGGACTGATTCACTATGTATTCATTTTGAAAGCAATTGTTTTAGCTCATGCTTTTTTCAAGAGTTGGAGTGTATAAAGCTGTTATGAACATGCTCAGTTATACGATTTAAAAAACCCAACAAATATGACACATAATAAAATATACCCTTCAAATAAATCGGTAAAAATAAAGTAAGAATAAAGAATTGAAAAATAAAAACAAGAAATCAGTGATTAACTTCTTTACCTCGACTCATATTGTGTGTGAACTTAAGTGTCTATCATCAGATATAGAATAATACAAAATGGAGGAACAGTAATTCATATTTCAATGTGCCTCTATCACTATCACTAGAAAAAAAAACATACTCTATCTTGTGACTTGTGCACAATCAATGGCAACACATCACGTCTCATGTCTCAAGGCAATTACATACATGAAAAAGTATAAAATACACTTCAATTGCCACAAGCCATTGGATCAAAAAAGCAACAAACAGGATCATTTGTAACTAGAGTTACACACAACTAGAGTTCACAAGACGAAGCATTTACCATTAAGAATGGAGACAATAAATAGAGAGCTGCTCTCAGCAGCTTCATGGCAATTTAGGAAAGACTGTAAGCCACCATCAGCAGCTTTGCGGAGTGAACCAATTAAAGCTTTAAAATATCAAACGTTTGAAGATAAAACTTTAAAATACCAATTGCCATTAATTTCAAAAGATAATAATCAACAAATGCATCACATGTTTCATGAGAAACAGAGTAGTTATTTATATGATATGAAAGTATATACAGTAAACCATAAATTTAACGAGACCTTGCTTTTAATGAGGAAAACAAAAAACCCTGTTTTATTCACATAACATTGAACATGCCATACTCAACAAAGTACCAGTGTTATGAAAGATGATAAATACATAAGATAACCAACTGAGCGTATGTCACTATATAATGAGCGAGGACAAAATAAGAGTTGTCCCCTTGGATTAATGTAGTTTTTTTCACTAAAAGGTGCTTGAGTTCTACTCATGACAGTTTCAGCAATTTCTGATTTTGACAGAAGGCAATAGCAAAGTATTTTGAATCAAAAATGAGCAAACAAAGGAAACATCACTCTTTTGCTGACCTCAGTAAAAATGCTTGAGTCGTTTATCTTAATATTGACAATTGTTATCACTTGCCAATTTATTGCACAACTGGTATGTTATAAAATAAAATCCCTCTTTGAGGTAACTCCAATCACAAAGTGTCTATGCATCTATTTGCCCAAGTACCTCACAAAACACAGCACAAAACACAAATGAACATGTTATATGGGAAAAATCATAGTCATGCATTGATGCAGAGTGCAGAGTTGGATACCAATAAGATGTATTAAGCCTGCTACCCCACTCGCGGTAAATAAACAATGCGCTCCGCCTCGTCCGCCAGCGCAAGGGTGGTAAATCCACACTTAGCGCCGCCAAACTCTTGGCGCTTGGGTGGTAAATCTACGCTTTGGGGGTGACCTATAAAATGCAAAAAGTCTAAAATCTTTTTATAGAACAAGTTCAGGAAACTTCTAGGGTCATATCTAAAAATAACAGTTTATAATAATATAACGTGAATTTCCAGGTTCGTCTTTTTCGTGGATTGAAAGTATAGTTTTTCATTCCTCGTTTACCTTTGACTCGTTTTCCCCCCCGCCAACTGCCTGGGCACACTAATGACTTCCGGTTGGGCAACAGTGGGGTAGCAGGGTTAAGACACTGAGAGAAATAGATGGCCAGTTAACCAAGTCACCTTACTGTGTGAGCTTGATGGGAGTGCGTGAACAGACATGTTTCTCATTTCCCCTTCCTTGGCTATAACAAAACCATGAGTATAATGATCACGAATTGTTGGATCTAATGATCCCGTTAGATCCGAGGTTTACTGTATAACAATGACCATTGTTATTACACACTAGTCACATGGCATATAAGTAACACAAAGATATTGGCCATTAGTCACATTCCATAATACAATCATATTCAAACTATTCATATTCAACGATAGACATGCACATTTATCATTTTCTTTTCATGTTCTACACAAAAAAAGAAGAAAAAAAAAAAAGAATCATTTTGAATGAATAAATAACTAAAATATATTCAGTGATACTAATCTAGTTATTCAAAAATGTGAATTGGAGACAATTTTTGTTTTTCAATTCTTGAGTATTCATATTACAATTTTAACAAGGACAATTTGAACCTTTAAGAATCAGGACAAGGTTCTCATCTCATCCGTGGAGTTAAAAAATACACAATAGTAATTCTCAAATCTAAAAAATAGTCCTGAAAAGTGACACTTCTGTACACATTTCCTTACTGTTCTAACTAATATTCTTTCTTTCTTATCCAAATCCCTTTTACCATTACAGTGTAGGGCCAGCACAATAAGTCTGGATTTCTCTGGATCAAGATATTAAGCCAAGCAGTTGATCAACCCACTGTGACCTAACTAATATTACCATCATCAAAATATAAAGCTAATTACTTCATACAGCCGGCAATTTATATGTATAATATTTATTTATCCAATTTAGCATATTGTAATAAAGAACAAAAATTGTTTTATGATAAAAGTTTGAAAATGAAATAGAGGAGGAATATGTCATCACAGCATGCCAAAGCCCTTGGAATAGTTGATGGCCTTTGTTAGTCTGTCCTTCATTTTCTCTACAGTAGAATACTCAGGTAGGAGGAGTACATTAAAACATGTGTGGGACGTTGGCAACCTGACAGATGAATACAAAAAGAGGGAGAGGAGGATGAATGGTTTTTTTCATATCTCTACATGGATAAAATTTCAATGTCAGTTTGATATAAATCAAAATTTATAATGAGAATCTCTTGTGTGATGTGTAAACGTGTGAACATTTGATGGGGTTAGAACAAAAATATGAATGAATCGGCCTCAAAACCTATAAAAACAATACCAAAATGTATACATTTCCTGTTTATTTGGAGATCCTTTGTTCTTATTCTCCATGTGTTAAAAACTAAATCTCCTTCCTTAGAAACTAAAAATTTTATCTGCGAGGCATGTTGTTTTCTTTGACAAGCAACTTCATTCCGATTTCCCACTTAATCCAGGTGTAGTAATTGGAACCAATTCTCAGCTGAGATTTGGGAAAGCAATCAGAGATAGACTGGCATCATATCCATAAATTGGCACATGTCGGGTTAATCACAGACCCAAATACAGTTCTTTTACTCTGCAGTTTGATATTTTACCTTTCAGAGTCGGGACCATTTCTGGCCACAATCATTTTGAGCTTGGATAAACCTCCCACTGGAACACGATCAGTGCCGGTGGTAAACTGCAGCAGCTTCCTCTTGTCTGTCTCAGGCATCTCATGCACCACTTTCCAAAAGTTTCTGAAAAAAATTAAAGTAATGGTTTTTGTTCCAGAATCCCATCTACCTTTACAATCCCTCACCACTGTCAACCAATCAACTACCTTTAAAATCCCTTTATCACTAACTTCAAGTGATTCAACTGACTTTCTTTCTATATACTCTGGATCAAGTCATATAAATACAATTAAAATGTAGACTGCGCTGATGATAATGTGGATAAACAAGGAAAGAATGTATGAGTGTCATAAAAATAAGTCTAAGAGAAGAAGAAATTTGATATGGCGAAAGCGAGGATCCAATCCACGCATTCTTGCCTCGTCTCTGACGTGGACGAGAGAGAAGTGGTTAACCTTTTCGCATCAACTGTTACAAAGACCCCATTTCACACAAAAATGAGGATGAGAAGAATATTACTAAAAAGTTGAGTAGGATTGTACTTACTTTATGGTAGTAGAATCCTGCGTAAAGCCACCATCATATTCTGTAGCTTCCTCTAAGACATGGAAGTCAAAATTCTGGGGATTGTATACAGAAGATTAACATTGATTCAAACAAGTAAGTTTCTTTGTCAAAGTTCCCATACTTTCCAGAAAATTTTCTTCCCTAATTTTCCCTGATCTCAAGAGACCGTAAAAAGGTGCGGAAAATCAAATTAATACCAAAGACGAGCAAGTCATTTCAATCAATAGTAGGAGCAACAATCACGGCATAAACAAGAGACAGTTATGAAAAGGAACATACCTACCTACAATAACTAATGATTAAAAATAAATAAATAAATTAACAAATAAAAAAATAAAAAAATTTTAATTTAAAAGGGAAAAGAAAAGTCGCTAAAGCTTGGAGAGCTTCTCCTCCACTGCCGGAAATTATTGGATTGCAAAGGAGTTCCTCAACATTTTTTTTTTACAAAAAAATCAAGCAAATCTTGTTCAAACGTATATAACTTCAGATTAATGAACTCATGATTGAACTTTTTGAAAAAAAAAAGGTTTAGGAAAGGAATTTGATGAAAATTCTAAATGTTTAAAAATGTAAACAATGACCAAACAAGTTCAATGACTTCATTCAACTTTTTAACTGTATCTTATCCCCACCCCCCTGTCTATCCAAAATTTCATTTCAAAACATAGGACTTTCATACAACCCCGTCAACATTTGAGGACATCCCCAAGGACGGGGTTTGTGGAATGAAAGTTATAATTTCTCATTTCATTGATATGTAAAACTATGTGGTTACAGACATAAATTCAGCAACTCAGAAGACAAATCAGAGCAATCAGGCAACAGCTCAGCCCGCTAAATGGAATTTTCTGTGCCTCGCAAGATCTATAGTGGTGGGCGTCAACGGAAAAAGGGCAGTGTTTGCATGGACCCACAAGGGGCAGTTCTCTGAATTTTTCATCTATCGCAGGACACAGGTTAACTTAAAATGTTGTAGCTTTATGATAAGAAATGAAGGTGAAAACGTTACTGATATGCCTACAATGTCTGGACAAAAAGAAGTCTTTTAATGTCATGTCTGAGTTCCCTGATTTTCCCAGAAATCTAGTTCTAAAATTACATTTTCCGTGATATTTTCCTAACAGAGAAGTTTGTTTTTTTTGTGTTCCCTGATCTTCCCTTAAGCCTGGGAACCCTGTATGTTAGCCTTCTAAAACTTGACACAGATTATAATACAAACATAAAGTATAAAGGAAAAAAAATATGTTTAAGATATAGATTGAAATAGTGATAAAAACCTTGCTTCCGCAGACAAGCATCTCTAATTCCTCCGGTCTGAACAAATACTTCAGGGGTGATTCCGAGGTGACCATCAAGAATCCCCGTTTGAAGGCCCCAAACTGACGGTCAATGGACTGGTTCAGCAAATAATCAACATAAAGCTCAACAAACTCCTGTAAAAGGGAGAAAAAAAAAATAATAAAAAAGGTGATTTAAACAAAATCAGAATCTCTCAACTCCCAACAAAATTAAAGGGGAGCACGCACTACTAATGATAAATGGTAACAACAAGAGAATAAGCTTGGTTGGTAGAGTAGCAGGCTCTGCCTCTGTCTTGACAGTGTTGCCGTTTGCTGTTGAGGGTTCAATCCCAAGGGTTGACATACCACTTTTTTTTGTCTATGGCTGTTGTTCTGGCACTCTCACATTTTCCATCATCTCTTGATACCTCAATACACTCCCCAAAGTCATAAATTGAAGATGCAACCTTGAAAACAAATAATACATACTGTATTATCCCTAATGACAGCACTACAAAAGACTTTTTCTGCCTCATATCACCAACTAGGCTCCGCTGCAGTCAATGACCTTGCACCAACAAGCATGGTGCTTAAAGTACACCGATTTCATCCTTTTTTGTACTGTGGTGGCAGCAATGCACAAATGGGATGTAATATTATTGTATAACTGATACAGTCGACTGCAATTGCTGCTTAATCGCAACTTTTCCCAAGAAACAGAATTAATTAATTCTATATAAAAGCCACTGGTAAGTTGCAACTTCGGATAATCGCAACGATTTTGCCACTTCCATTGTGCTGTGATTAAGTGTAGTCGACTGTATTATGGAAAATTTAGTGAAGAGAATGTGAGTAGTCTGACTAATCAAAATCCTTTCACAACCCAAATATCACCAAATCTCCACCTAATGTGGCAAAATTTGCTCAGTTTTCTCATAGGTGAGGGGTTTACCACCAAGGCAACAGTGAATAATATTGTTATGACCAAAACTTGGGCAACATCTAAGAATGTGACGTTCATCATACCATTAGGGTATACAGTACACAGTGGGCTGATCACCTTCTGGCCTTGCCTTATCTATCTAATCCTGAGTTTTTCCAGCACTGTGTTAAGCAATGCTGGACATGGAGCTGGGCGCAACACTGCTTGGCGGTAACAGGCACTATGAATAACAAAATTCCTAATTATATTAGGTCTCCCAAACTGATCCTATTCAGGTAGGTGGGATCAAGAACCTAGTCCTATCGGAGACGGACGATAAACTCGGATGTCCCGTGTGCACGTTGCGCACATTAAAGAACCCATGGCAGTTAAAAATCGATAAGAATAGGCTGCAAAGCCGCTATCCGGGCAAAATTAATTCTACCACAAAAAGGTCACAGTGAGTTGATCACCTGCTTGGCTTAATATCTTGATCCAGAGAAATCAAGACTCATCGTGCTGGCCCTACGCTGTAATTTAATGGTAACAGGGAACTGGATAAGAAAGAAAGAATCCCAAACTGATTTTTCATTTCGATCACAGACTAAAACTAATGGTTGTGGCTTGTAGAACTTATAATCCAATGAATTTTGGTACCAAGTTTATTTCGATAGCATGATTAAAAAAAAAAATTAAGACACTTTGAAAAACGTAATATTTGGTCACTTTTGGGATAAATTTCGCACTGTCCCGATGTGCCAACTTCGCACGATCATAACTCGGCAACAAAGATAGCCACACTATCCAAACTTCTTAACCACAGACTCACTGATGCATACATTAAGCTTAATTTTTTTCAGAAGCGTAAGCCACGGATAAATTATTCAAATTTAACACTCAACATGACGTCGGAGCAATTTTCGAGTTTGGGAAGAAACAGGTAAAATATAAAAAAATTGTAAAAGATCGCCAAATGTCTTACACACACACAAGGGATATAAAAATAAAGAAGAACTCAATATCTAACAGTAAATTATAGAAAGTTGGATGTCAATTCCAATTTATTACCTCTTATGAAGCCTGTAAGTGACCCTACTTGCCAAAA
>JARBEQ010254604.1:0-10896 GCA_030265355.1 Tritonia tetraquetra
GGGCGTTGTGGCCCGAAACGTTCTACGTCCCTGTGTTCTGTCCCTTTTGGAAGTTTATACTTTACCTACCCATCTCGGGTCCTCTAGGGATCAGTGCTCGACTTGCAAACGTTAACATTTCATTGCAAAAGGTTTCTATCATTACTTATTTTACAATCAAACATTATCTCCCCACTAAGTTATATACATTTTTAATCTAAATGGATCTATTGCGCGCTTTACCAATGCTGCCAACGAATTTTAAATCCTGAACCGATCGACCGGAGAATATGTCGGTTTCTGATTGGCTGAAATCTTTCCCCATAGTCACGCCGGTGTGATCCATTGTGTTTAAATATTGAATGCCAATTTCAATAGCATCTCCACACACTTTCATATTATAATATAATATACATAGTAGTGTTCTCTCGTGGGCTGGCCACAAACCAAGCTAATATCTGCCAGCTCTGTCCCAAACTCATTTAGCGGATACACATTTTAAGACGCACCCAATGGAAATAGTAATAGTAGTAGTAGTAGTAGTAGTAGTGGTAGCAGTTGTTGTTGCTGCTGCTGTTGCAAATGTTCTTTCCTTTCACTGTTAGTTTCGATGTTCGAAAATCTTGTTCTGGAATTAAAACATTTCGTTTTGATTGAGAAAGTTATTGATTTCTCTATATTTGCCCTCACAAATATTATGGACTCTCAATACGAAAAGGAAAATGTGATTTCATGCAATTTTGTCTTGTGGTTTTCCATTAAAATTGGACTCATTAACATTTTTTTAAATCCAGGACAACAACGATATTGATATTATAGTAAGTGTTTAGCCATTTGGAGAATATACTGTGCGTTCTCGAAATGTAAGCACAAAACCGATGGTGGTTTTACCTTTTGTTACTTTCATCGAACATTCAAGCCGGCATGAGTTTAGTATAGCCATCCTTTGTGTTACTGATAAGTTAATCGGCAAGACTATAGAAGGCATATAAAACTGATATGCCCCCCCCAACAAAAAATAAATAAAGAAAATAAAAAAAATAAATCAATTTATAGTAAATCAAATTTTCAAAATAAAAAAATAAAATGAAATAAAATAACTAATAATATAAAATTACATTAATAAAAAAGATAATAATAATAATAATAATAATAAAAACAATAACAACAATAATAATATAATGATAATAATAATGATAGCAATGAATAATAATAATAATGCAGGGAGGCAGGACGTTTCGGGTGTATCACTTACTCAACTAACAACACACATGACAAAGAAACACGTAGAGGGAAGTTGTCCCGATTTCGTTTACCTTCTCGGTCTTACCTTTTGGTCCTTCAATTCCGATAGATATAATTTTACCGAGCCTTAATAAACCAACGCTGGTCTACACCTTCTACCCTTTTGCATCATAGTGTAGAAATTCAACTGATAACAACGTAGCATGCGGATAACTCGCATAGTCCTTTAATTGATATTCAACACACGGGATCACCGATAAGTCAAACAATACCAACAACACACAAAGCCTCGAATTCACCTTTTGCTATCACGACGTCATCTTCAACCATTTCACCACACTCACCCCTTTCCCTACAAAGTCAGGAGCGTGAATGGAAGCTGTCAGGGGTATGAGGTCACAAAGGCCTGAATGAATGGACAATAGGAATCCATGGACAGCCAGATAGAAATCATGTCTGTGTCAGCCGCAGACAACTGACAAGGGAGCATTCACGGAAGACCACGATTGATTGGATAGGCCAAATCTAATCTCACGGACGGAGGAACGGGGTGTTAACAGTTATAGTAGTTAGTCTTTACTGAGCGAGGGGGAAATAACGCGTTAAAAAGAAGTAAAAAAATAAGACTGCTTGTTTGTTTTAACCGTTTAATACTTTCATGGCGGGGTCTGGTTTCAAGCAAACTCTTAATTTGACACATAAGAACGATCGTTGGACTCGGAATTCAAATTGATTATCATAGTGACGAAAATAAACATGACAAATAAAAAGCGTTCTTCTTTTCATCCATAAACAAGGAAAGAATAATGTAACAGTGCCAGAAAAATAAGCCGAAGACAAAGAAGAAAATTGACGTGTCGAAGTGGGGAATCGAACCCCGGCCTGCCGGCCCGGCCAAACTTTTGGAGCGGTATGAGGAAACCAACTTATACCATTGAGCTACCACCACTCCTTCTTTTTATCCAGTTCCCTTTAACCATTACAGTGAAGGGTCAGCATATGAGACTGGATTTCTGTGGATCAAGATAATAAGCCAAGTAGGTGATCAACCCACTGTGACCTCTGTGGAAGGAATTAATTTTGCCCGGACAACGGCCTTGCGACCTACTCTTATCGATTTCCAACTGCCAAGGGTTCCTTAACGTGCACACAGGACATCAGAGTTTATCGTCCGTCTCCGATAGGACTAAGTTATTTGGTCCCACCTACATGAATACGATCAGGGAGTGGCATATAGATTTTCACCGAGTTTCAAGAAGAAAAATACCCGACAGTGTCGAAATTCAAATTGATTATCATGGTGACTAAAATAAACATGACAAATAAAAAGCTACCAGCTAGATATTATTTTCCAAGATTCTGTAGCATGTCCTGTGGTTTGGGAGCAGAAAATTTGTGTTGGACCTGACTATAGAAAGTTCAATATTATTATCAAACATTATAATATATATTTTTACCGTTGTTGATGAAAGCATAGAAAAAGACAAATAAGGCCTCTAAGAAAGTAGTAAACAGATTCAATGTCAGGGACAAAAAGGTCTCTATTTAGTCTCTGCGCGCAACACTTCTTATGACGACACATTGCTTTGCACTAGACCTATACATATTTTTTATTGATATATCTTTCTACATACGAGTGTTTGTGTTTGGTTCTTTGTCTGCTTTTTTGTTGCTGTGTCCAGCTGAGGATAGGTTTTACCCGGAACGCTCTGTATCCTTGAATTATTGTCTTTTTTGGAATGTTTAAATCTGTTTCTCTCTGTTTTTCTATTTAGTATTGAAGTATCATGTTGGTGATCACTCAAGTAAAAAATACAAAGTCATATTCTGAAGAAAAAAAAATCTCTGTGTGATAACTTTGGTTTCGTTGAAACTGAACTTTACCCTGAAAGGTTTAAGGTTAAAACTGTATAGTTTATAAAGAAAGAAATAATCTGTCGTGTTGGGGGACGGAGGAGGAGAGTTCAAGAGGGTAAATACACACAAGGCACTGTCCAGCCTAAGGGAAAAATCACACCATTCTGGCTGTTGAAGTGGGGGTATTTTTTCACTGTGAGTTTGTCTTGACTGGTTCGTACAAGCTGTTAGGATGGTATGATTTTCCTTCAGGCTGAAACATTATCGACTGGTTCCATCTCCAAAATGGAGGACCTGTTGGAATGGCAATAACATTTTTACGTGTACCTCTACCCACAGGACCCAACAGTACTACAATCCTGCAGTAACACATTACACACTACAGGCAACAGCACGTCACATTATCAAATTATACTTATTGGTGGTAACTGCGCAGTATTTCTTCATACTGCATGTTTCCTGTCTATAGGCAGTCTTTAAATTAGGCAATTGGATGCTTTTGATAGAATGATAATAATTCAAAGGAAACCGGTTGCACACCTTTCGACTCCAGAAGTTGGACGAAGTTCGGCTTATCAGAGTGTAATATCGTGCCCTAACCTCACAACAACCATTTTGGAATAAAACCACGGATAACTTCTTCTTGCAATTATCCTTCACTTGAAGATCATTTCAAAAGCGGGACTTCCGATAGGACGCGCAGAGCCGTAAAAAAGCCCTTTTAGAGTCGTTGACTAGGCTGGGATTCGAAACACCGAGCTCCCGATTCATGGGCGAGTGCCTTACCACTTAACCACCGAGGACTTTCCGGGGTTGATCAAAGTGCTATACATACAACTTGTCCTGTCAGGTTTTCATGTTAAAATGTTCTAACGAGGACATCAATTATTTCGAAAGCGGTCTCCCCATGAGACATTGGAGTGCTGTTGAGATGGAAAGCCCTTTGTTGCTGTCGTAACATCGCTGTGCAAATCAAGGAAAGAGGGGGCCCATTACAATATTCTATAATATTTCAATATCAATACACGACAGTCCCGAAGCTTTGAGTGATGATGGGATGATATTGTCGTCCCGCTAGGGCTGATTGGGTACTCAGACAAACTAGCTGGGATATACCGATAAATAGGTAGAAAAATAGACAAGATAGATTATGCACCCAGCAAAACATAGATGGATGAACAATTAAATATAGATAAAAGAATAAAAGAAAGAGGAAGAAAGACAATAACGACTGGCTTCATTCTAGAAATAGAACTGTGGGGCCTAAGAACAGTGAAATAAAAGGAGCTATTGGGAGCGGTGGCAACTCAGGTTTTGTAGAGCTAGATTTAGCTCCAAAAAGTTCTTTATTATAATTATTAGCTCCAAATCCATTTTCAGAAAAAGAAAATCCTGAAATAAAATACGTAGAAAAGAAAAGTTACTCAACATAAATGGTGCAAACTGTTCCCACTTTCATAGGGCTAGACTGTTCAATAATCTTTTAATCTGGGTAGTATCCAGTCCTCATTTTCTTTTAAATACACTCACATTTTAAATGTGAAATACATTTAATTTAAATCCGTCCTTTAATAGAATTGGCTCTATTTGAAGCTAAATTTCCATCTGGCAATGCTGAACTGCTGCTAATGGCGATGACGTGGCTAGGAAGAAAAATGGCAATGTTGCATGTTGCACGAGGGGCTTGACGGATAGGACAAGAGGGAGAAGGCGGCATATTGAGGAGGTTGATACATGGAGGGTCTGCTAAGTGTACCTTGATTGATGGAAGAAGGGGGTGCGGATGTGTAGATGAGTTACGCGGCACGGCAGTGGGCAACAGCCCAACTACACACCGTAATAAGAAACTAGAGGACCAAAATAGGGGTTGGCCGTGCATGCTGATATTGAAGAACTTCGGAAAATGATTAGAGATTAGTTAAACATAGGCGCAGCAGCAGCAGCTGTCGTTGTGGTGGCTGTGGTGGCGGCGGTGGCGGCGGTTGTGTATAATTGTATTATCTACCTACGCATAAGAGAAAAAGTTGACTTAAATGGAGAGGAGGACGATGAGAAAGAAGACAAGGAGGGGGATAAGGAATTAAAGTAATAAAGGAAAAAGGGAGTAAGAAAAAGATGAAGGAGAAGAAAGAAAAAGAAAATGTAAAAGGAGCAGGAGTAGAAGAGGAGGTAGAGGAGGAGAAAAGGACGATGATGAGGAGAAAAACATTGCAGTAGTCATAGCAGCAGCAGCGGTATTCTTCTTCTTCTTCTTATTGTTAATATTATTATTATTATTATTATTATTATTATTATTATTATTATTATCATTAATATTAGTAGTAGTAGTAGTAGTAGTAGTAGTAGAAGTAGTAGTAGTAGTAGTAGTAGTAATAGTAGTAGTAGTAATAGTAGTAATAGTAGAAGAAGAAGAAGAAGAAGAAGAAGAAGAAGAAGAAGAAGAAAAAGAAGCGAAAGAGGACGAAGAAGAAGAAAAAAAGTAAAGAAAGATAAAGCTTTTATCAAAATTGTAAGAAAAATCGAAAAGAATGTGAAAGGAAAAAAAACGGGTCAAACGATGGCGGATTGAATGAAGCTGAGGAACAAAAGCAAAGACAACTTTTTGTAAGGATAGTTTTCTTGTTTCAACACACGGGGTTTGTGTACTAATATATATTCGAGAGAATAAAAATGTGAACAAGAGAAGACAGAGGGGGGAGGGGGGGGGGGCATAAATTACCCATGAGACAAGAAAATAGAAATTATGGTTGGCCGAGAACAATAAATACATTTATTATTCCAATCCCCACAAAGTGATGAGCGGTAATGGCATATCATTTACGTAGAATAGAATGATTCTTTCTTTATCAATAACCTTTTAGTACCTTTCGGTGTAAGGTAAATAGAATAGAATGATATTCCATACAATTAATCCCATCATCTCAATCACCCCGAGCTGAACATAGCCAATAAACGCACCAACTTAACTAATTACACGTGGAACAGAAACATAACTCACGCACTGGCTGGGTGAGTCGTCGACAGTCGGAATATGTACTACAGCTAAATCCTAATTCAATTTCTCACTGTCCTCTCTGCTTATATTTCGATGGTTGCACACACAGTAAGGAGAAAGGAGTAAGGAGGGACAAAAGGGTGGCGCGAAAAAGTGGGCATTATTTATTTCTAAGAAATAGTCACACAGAGAGTTTGGACAAAAGGCGAAATACCTTTTGTCTCGATGCCCCAATCTGAAATCTACCCACTTTCCCCAATTTCTCCTTTTTCTGTATGCCACAGGCCAACCCCCCCCCCCCCCCCGCCACCTTTTCTCACTCTCTAAAGCCAGTAAATCACTAAGTCAAAACTTATTTAAGTCGGTTTTGACTTAGATCTGTAACCTTGGGTCTTGTAGGGACGGCGCGCATTGCAAAGCAAACGCAAGTCCGTTTTAAGCTTGTAACCAAAGGGGGAAAATAGAAGTCGCGCGCACTAAGTCAAAACAGCTTTACTTCAGTTTTGTCTTGGAACGATACTAGCCTTAGTCTGTGCAGAGTGCCACGGAATGTGTCGTTCAGTTTCGCGTTTCCCTTTCCCTACACGGTCATTGCTAGATTATAATTTTGATACAAAGCCATTTTATTGTATTTCGGTTTAAAGTGTCCAAAAATACCAATATGAATTCCATGTGCACAAACCAAATTACTCAGACTTAATTATAGAGATCTTAACAAATGCCATTAATGATCATTAAAACATTTTTTGGCAACTATTATTATTATCATTATTATCATTATTATTATTATTATTATTATTATTATTATTATTATTATTATTGTCTGTTGCACACATATTACATTCTAAGAACTTAGAGGATATTTCCTTTAAGTTTTAAGATAAAATTGTATTACTCCATAAGAAGAAAATTATAATCTTTGTGTTTTTACAGACTTTGCTTTCTAGTACATACAAAGGGTTAGGGTTACATTACATATTATTGTTATACAGTCAAGCTACAAGATCAGCGGTTCAACTATCATAATATAAATAAGCTTCATTCTCCAAAAGCTGACATATAATAACGTATTACAATGTATACACACACACACACACACACACACACACACACACAATGAGCCATAGGTATACGTAAACATGAGGGTCAAGATCAATTACTTCCTTTGATCAACATGGACACACCTTACACCGAAAGGTACTAAAAGGTTATTGATAAAGAAAGAAAGAAAGACACAAAACACAATCAACAAATCCCAATGAATTTGAATCAACGACGGATTGAAAGAATGAGATAATGTGTGGATGCATGAGTGAACAATGCAATGTAGATAGAAATTCCTTACAGCAGATCAGATGGTAAAAAAAGAATTGAAATCTCGTAGTTTCCTTGTTTTTAAATGTATAACGCGACCACTTATTTCATTATGTTGTAGTTGTGGGTAGAGAGGATGGGTGTCATCCTTCACTGATATATCTATTTTCTTCTTACATAAGTGTTTGTAGATATCATCAAAGGAGATGTAAACTGAGTTTGTTAACATGCTGTCACTTTTCGGATTTCTAATCATTTTCCTTTTTCCAGACTCTCTGTTGAAACCTTCCCATGCTGTTTAGCAAAACTCCACCGCACTCATTACACACGATAAAAAAAATAATTAGCAACAATAGTTTTTCATTCACGTCAAAGAATACCATTTCCTCAGGCAATACATTCTTTAATGCATATTCTTTAAGACTTTATCTGATTGTAAGTCCCATCCCAGGTTGTTGTCAACAATGATTCCTAGATATTTATAGTGGTCAATTGTATTGCAATATCCCTCGGATCGTTGTTTTTTCCACTGAAATCAAATATTAATTCCTTGGTTTTGTGTGTTCATCACGCCTTTATACACATCTATCAATTTCAAGTTGGTAATTCAGCAGGTCTAATTCCGAGCTACTTAGTGCTTGGATGCAGGTGTCATCGGCAAATTTATTTGATTATGGATATGTTTTTAAATTGGCCCCTAAAATTATTCGTGTAGATAGGGGGAAAAAAGTACAGGCACAAGAACTGTTCCCTGAGGCGTCCCGGTGTTCGGACACAAGAACTGTTCCCTGGGGCGTCCCGGTGTTCGGACACAAGAACTGTTCCCTGGGGCGTCCCGGTGTTCGGACACAAGAACTGTTCCCTGAGGCGTCCCGGTGTTCGGACACAAGAACTGTTCCCTGAGGCGTCCCGGTGTTCGGACACAAGAACTGTTCCCTGGGGCGTCCCGGTGTTCGGACACAAGAACTGTTCCCTGGGGCGTCCCGGTGTTCGGACACAAGAACTGTTCCCTGAGGCGTCCCGGTGTTCGGACACAAGAACTGTTCCCTGAGGCGTCCCGGTGTTCTGGCACAAGAACTGTTCCCTGAGGCGTCCCGGTGTTCTGGCACAAGAACTGTTCCCTGAGGCGTCCCGGTGTTCTGGCAATAGTTGATGACAAATAGTTATTGTTTCCAGATTTCAGACAGACAAATTGGAGCTTCTCAGTCATTGCCAGTTTCCAAATAAGGACAATGTAGAGGACGAATTGTTTCTACTGTGACCATGTACACTGTCTTATTCATGAAGCTGGCACAAACACTTTGCCTTCGTATCGCTCGGTCTCTAGCTTTCTTCCTTTATTCATTTACTTATATCCAATTTTAACTTTCGGCGTCTGGGGTCCCCAAGGTATTGTATACGTTCTTGCTTGGGTTAAATGTTTTCAGCTAATGTTTGTAAATTACTTTAAAACTTGTGCTTTTTTATCTTTCATTGCGCCTTCTTTTGGGTCTATAATAGTACGCTTTCCACACATTTTGCCAATATTCTTTCGTTTGGTATCAGAAAAGGAAAATGATGAGACAGTGCCAGAAAAATAGCTATAGAGAAGAACGTTGGTATGCGAGGTTATGAACCCATGCCTGCTAAAGACAACTCCACCTCACTTTGGCACGTGTGATAGTTTACCATTGATTATAACCATGGAGGCTGTAGAGCTAAAAAAGAAGGACTGTAAACGATAAATTCCTGATATTTATTTTCATTAATCTGTATCAACCATCTTTGACATGATAACGTGATAAAAAGAGCGAGTCAACGTGTTGAAAACAAAATGATATCAAGGAATCCTTACAAATGTCAAAGTGGTAATGATAATATGTTTCACATTTGGCATCTGGCTAGACTACCGGAAATACACACATCCAATGTGACTAAAAACTGTGCTTGCCACTGAGTACATTACAGCACACCTGATTAACACATCTCATCAAAGGCCTTGGTAATATTTATTTTTTAAATATGTATACAGACTTTATGGACATCCTGCATAATTATATTGTTGGGCAAATTAATCGGATATGGCACGACAATGGGCAGTTATAATAGATTATAATTGTCACATTAAAAAAAAAAAAGAATATGACGATAGCTAAAGAATAATGGTCGAATACGGTGTAGTCTAAAGGGGGATAGGATGATGTTGTGTGCGCTAACAGAGAAACAAAGACAGATGCAAAGATAGATAAATAGATCTATAGAAAGGTTGATAGGTAGGTAGAATAAGATGCAGAAATATAATAATAACTGCAGCGATAGAGGGGGAAGGAGATAGAGATAGCCTGATAGATAGATAGATAAATAGATAAATAGATAGCTACTATATAGATGCTGGAGAGCTAGATAAAAAGAGATCCAGAGACAGAAAAAATAGATGGTGTGGGTGTGAGTTGGAGGAGTGACTGAGGGCGGAAAGAGTAATCGATTTTGAGTCCGGTCCAATATGGGATGTGACCAGCACCTAGGAGTGACGCCCTATGCCAAGAGTCCTCATTAGTAAGTTGTGACAAGTCGGAGCCAGCATCGATTGTATTGTCTCATTTCACTGACACCCCATCATGATCGGTGAAGACCCCTCGGCGACTCCTGCTACGTGGCTCATTGTACAGCACTCGGTCACGGGACGGGATGTCCACGTTTGAATCCCGAATGGATCAAGAAGTTTAAATTGTTGTTTGTTTTTTTTCGCATCGGAGATGGACCATAAACGTAAGGAAATTATACAAGCGACAACGTTAAACTTGGCAACAAGTTCAACCTATTCGCCCAATGTTACAATGAAGTCTTTTCACTCCCGAAAACCAACACTATAACTAGCGATCTCAGGCTACAAAAGTGACAAACGTAGATATAACACTTAAAACTCAACCTACTGATCTGTCAGCGGGCAGGCGTTGGTTCGTTCCATATTGTTTCATATCACGGCTTATCAACTTTCTCCATCTCCCCGGCCCGGCTATTTTTATTTTATTTGTTTGCACTGTTGCGTGTTCCTTCTTTCCCGATAAATTAAAAACAAACTTTTATGTTTCCGATTAAAAAAGACCCAAATCGATGTTCACCCAGCAGAAAGCGACAGAATACAATCTAGAACTCCGACCACACACAACGCTGCCGACCGTATTTCACAGCGACATAGAGATAACGATAATATTGGAACAAAGAGGAAAGAAACACAATGAGGCAATTTGATCATCATTCGCTACCCACACACCTAAGACATCGTTGTTTAACAGGTGGATTTTGAAATAACTAACGAGAGAAATGATTCTTGGGGGCATATCTCCAATCGTTGCCTATTATTACAATGGAACAGACATTCAATGCCGGATTTACCCTGGAGGGAACTGGTAAGAAACATGGTAACAATACAACGTGAATGCAAGTTGTTCTCTCTCTCTCTCTCTCTCTCTCTCTCTCTCTCTCTCTCTCTCTCTCTCTCTCTCTCTCTCTCTCTGTCTATCTCT
>JARBEQ010254615.1:0-10896 GCA_030265355.1 Tritonia tetraquetra
AGAGAAATCCAGACTCATTGTGCTGGCCCTACACTGTAATGGTAAAAGGGAATTGGATAAGAAAGAAAGAAAGATAAATGCACTGCTTTACTTTGCTTTGTACTTTATCATCATCATCACCGTGACTTCTCTAAATATCACCATCTGTAGCATCACCAGCACCATTATACCAATTAAATGCTCACCACGATGTGCTTTTCATTAATTGGGGACAGTCTTTGTGTTTTGTTATTGCAAAGCCATTAATTACACCTTGACCATTAGCCACCACCTGTAATTTTCCAAAGAGGAAGTGAAGTAAATACATTTTCTTTTGTTCTCTCGAGTTACACAGTCACACAAGGACGATTGTGTATTTGTTCTCATTGGGTGAACTTTTTAATCAAAATGACCAGTTCTGAGAAGAAAGCCAGCGGTCTATTGCTTGGCAACTTTGCTCAGCTCAATTTATGGATATAGTCATGAAACTTTAAACAAAAACTTTGAAATTCAAAGAACATGTCAGCTGCTATAAAACTGAATGGTCCAAATCAATGAGGTCTGAACAACCAAACTACACAGGAACACGATCATTCATATATCATATTTGTTTGTTGTTTTGTTTGTTTGATCAAACTCCATTTATAATACCACAGAGCAGTGTCACCCATAAAAAGCAGACAAGATATATAAGACATGAACGCAGGCACCCCGACCACCAAGCACGGCTGAATACAGAGTTGCAAATTACTGTGGATCAAAGAATTTCAGAAAAGCAGGTGATCAGCCCACTGTGTATATATCATAATATAGTTGGAGCAAATGTAGTCATGTACTACTATCCCACATTTTGGCAGATTTTAAAAAAAAGGCTAAAGTTGCAGGTTTTTTAACGCCCTTTTCAACACATAAAGGTCATATCACAAAGGCGGTTGTAAAGAACTTGAGGAGATTCCATGTGAATCTCCAGGGCAGAGCCATGAAAATTGCGCAAGGACCAGGTGCTCGAACCTGGTCCAGTCTGAAGTCGAGTGACTTGACCACTGAGCCACGGACGCTCCCAATGTTTGCAAAAAAATAATAAAATATAGTAAGTGTAATAAAACCAGAGATTCAGTGCTAACGAGACATGTCAGTGCTACCGAGACATGTCAGTGTGGGGTAGAAGGCGTATCTAGGTCACTGCATGGTTACCAAAATAACGACTGTAAACGACCAAAGTTAAGTGGTAAATGTTCAGTTTTAAAAAAAAAGACACATGCAGCGAAAGCCATATTATCAGTGAACAAAAAAACACAACATCTTATATAGTATGTATCTGCAGTTTATTTGACCACATTAGTAAATCAAGATTACACGACTTGCAATTAGAGATAATTGGAGATAACACTGACAATAAATTAATCAAGTTTCTACAGTAAAATGTATAGCAAACAATGACTGCATCAATAGCTGAGAGGATACACATTATTTACATTTTGTGTACGTGTTTTCAGTGTGTAAATGTATGTGTCATGTGTTATATTTATATATACACACATGTGTTATCCACAAACGGTACAGAACAAAATTGGAATAAAAGCTTAACATAAATTCAATTCTTACAACAGAATGTTAATTCCATAGACATTTAGAAAGTGAAAGCATTTCTTTCTTATCCAATTCCCTTTTACCATTACAGTGTAGGCCAGCACAATGAGGCTGGATTTCTTTCTTATCCAATTCCCTTTTACCATTACAGTGTAGGGCGAAAGTGAAAGCACAAGACAACAAATACAAGACAGCTACAATTTCACTCGTAGAACAACTAAAGAAACAAAACATTTTCCATGCATCTCCATTTATAGTCATAGCAAAAATATTCAATTATCACATGGATGACCAAAGCCCTGCTTGCCTATAATAGAATCACAGGTTAAGGCTACCAAAGCCCTGCTTGCCTATAATAGAATCACAGGTTAAGGCTACCAAAGCTCTGCTTGCCTATAATAGAATCACAGGTTAAGGCTACATTAGTGTTCTGCCACCCAACAGCAAAGTGATGCGTCTGCTTTTATAAGCTATCCCGCCTGCCAAAACATCCATAGAATAATTTCTTTAATTTTGCATTAAAAAATGACAGTAGACTACACTTAAGCTGAAGACGTTAGAGTTGATCTTCTGTTGACTTGATTTTTTTTCATTTACAAGCACAACTTTTGACTTAAATTTGGATGTATTTGACTTCCAACACAAAGCGCCGTAATGGATGAGTTGAACTAAATTTACACTCCCCATCATTCAATGCCTCTATAAAAATAAAATGGATGAGTTGATTTTTGTTTCCAAGGGTCGTACTGACCAACAATGTGAAAATGGGCAACACCCTTGGATGACCTATTTTGAAATTCAGCCCAGGTGTCTTTCTTGTACTGCGAGAGACATGCTATTTATAGGGGTAAACACAATTCATTCAGATTTTTTAATAAAAATTTATAAATGATACCAATTGTCGACGGTCAATGACCTCGGTTGTGTTGAACTTCAGACGTAAAGATGTTTTTTTTTCACTCCCCAATGACATCAACTTAAGCTTAGTCGACTGTACATCATTTAAACAAACTACTGTAGGAATTGATCAGGTCACAGAGAGGTTGGTAAGGTAACCAAGTGGTAAGAAATTTCCGAGAAGAGTAACAACAGAGAGACCTCATAGAAGAAATCCCCCTCAAACAAGTGTTTTAACTTCTAATGTTCTTGACCATTTTCGCACAATGCAGGTTTGTCACTTTGCCTTTGTGGGGCAGTATTAGCATTAGTATACCCACCATGGAATTTGATTGATGAATAAAGGGATTTGAGCAAGAAAAAATAGGTCAAACAATTTCAGGTAAAGAGATGAAAAGATTTGATACATTTTCCAGTACATAATATCTCTGTGCGATATCATCTGACTAATTCCCCCCAGGAAACAGGAAAATGAACACGGCAATCAATAGCATCCAACTACCAGTGTAAGTGTAAGGGAACAGATGCTTCTTTAACATAGAGTTTTGTCCTCCCAAAACACCAGCAATACAAACTACCAGTGTAAGTGTAAGGGAACCGATGCTTCTCTAACATAGAGTTTTGTCTTCCCAAACACCAGCAGTACAAACCTATACTTACGATTAAAAATAATCCTCTACTTAATAAATGAGTCCACTAAAGTCGGGTTTCCAAAGGGATAAAAATAGAAGAAGAGGATTGAATGGGTATAAATTGGAAAAATCCTTTCCGCAGACATCCCCATTAACTATTAACAAACTGCATGAAAGCACGGAAATTGTAAAGAGGTATCCATTCTTACCGGGGGTGCAAATTCTGCTCTCTCCAAAAATAGACAATGTAATTAAGAAATAACATATTTATAGACATACGTACCCATACGTACACCCTACATGATAATATGTCAATTGCACACTTCATATATATCCTTTTCAATCGAGTATGTGTCTATAGGATAGTCAGATTAGTCTAGATTGATAATACTCTGTATTGAGTACAATAGCTATTTCACATAATATAGGTTCACTGCTGTGTTGTTCCTTCCACCAACTATTTAAAAATTAATGACCTGATGAAAAGAACTTTTGTTTACAAAAAATTGTACAAAGTAAACATTTATTTACAAAGTAAATATCTATAAACAAGGTGCTTATCAACAAAGAATGGGGTAAACTATATATATATGCAGCGTTTCAATGTTAAATTGAATTTATAAAAATTATGCCAATATTACAAAATGAAATACAATTTCTCTAATAAAATACATATACAATATAAAAAACAAATAAAATAAAAAAAAATTTTTTAAAAAACAAAAAAAAAAACACAACGAAATGGAACCCCCCCCCCCCCCCAAAATTTTTTTTTTAAAAAATGGTAAAATAATAACAATCCAAGAATAGCTTCTACAACTTCTACAATAAGATAAATGCAAAAATGCAGTGACCGAGTATCCGTATACTTTGAAATAACACCCAAGAACAAATTGCCATTGTCAATTAAAAAATGCACAGGGTAGAGATAATAATAATAATACCGGTAAAACATTAAAATATTCTGACTGAAGGAAAAAAAAGAAAGGAACAGCCAGGGTCAGGAACAGCCAGGGTCAAATCCTTGTACAAAATCAACATAATGTACAAATCATTGTGTGTTGGCAGTTGTATTTGGATTGACTCCTTAAATCTTCAGTGGGTAAGATATAGGGAATGTCACTTCCCCCTGCTTTTATTTTCACACCACTTTCTCACATACACTCTCTCTTTCTCACTCTCAATCTCTTCCAAACACTCTCTCTCTTGAATTTGATTTTCATCTTGTTTTTAATCTAGTCTTTAAAAGCATAATTTAGTAGCTTTTAAAGGATTTTTAAAATTTGCTTAGAAAAACCGTAAAAAAAAACCCCTGAAAGACATGCAATGTTACAAAGCTAAGAATCCTTTCTATTAAGTACAGTTTGAAAATCATAGATTCTTTGAACACTGTACGGAGAAGTTAAGCTAACACTATGACACAAATCCTGCTTTACACTATACACAAACATCAACAAAGCTGGCACAAAACCATTCACATCTAATTTCGCAGTAAAAGCAATTTACCGCATTATTTTTCAATCTCAAGCTAGCAAGACTACAACACACGCATTCCAGCTCATACAATAATAGGTTTTCTGGAAAGGAAACAGCATATGAATAAGAGCATCTCTCTGAAAATAGATTTTGCACATATGAATGAATAAATAGAACTTTTTCTAGTGGCACAAGCAAGGCTGGGACAACTATAGAACTGGGTGATAAGAAACGGGGAGGGGGAGGGAACATTTTACACATATTCAGTCAAATGTAGCAATTTCCTGGCTTTATCACTAAAAGGTATAATCCATCTTCTGGTTGTTTCACAGGTGTGATGAGGATGATTCAAATGCAGCCTTTATCAAACAAATGGAAATATAATCATACTTCATCCATGCATATACTACTATCAGTTTCAATTAATTGAGAAGTCATATATCAATTGAATACCACCAACGTAGTATCAAATATATAATTTTCAAAAATATAATTTAAAAAACCCTTTAAAATAAGCCCAAAACAAAATTTATCAAAATAGATATTTTCTGTTTGATCAAACCCTATTAATACCGCAGGGCAGTGTTGAGACCAACCCCATGTTCGGCCATAAAAGGCACACAAGACACCCGGTATAAATCCAGGGACCTCGAACACCAAGCATGGCTGAACACAGAATTTCAGCCCACTGTGTCCTGAACTCTTTATCGACACCACTGGGCAGTATAAATCATGATCAAGGTCAATAAAACAAATCAATGTAGCCCTTGTGGTCACCTCCTCAGCTTTGTACTAACTGGGAGAAGTTGCCATTTTGGGCGTTACATTTTTTAATGGACATGAGAAAAAAACAGCTCCTATTTCTATTCTTACTGGTTGTGCGTGTTATGAGAGTGGTCTGTTATGAAAGGATATTGTATTCCCTTCATCTCAAAGAGTGATACCTGACTAGCCAGTAAAATGAGTATTTTCTACACAGTAAATACTTGTAGGTTGCATGCTGCAAACACAATTATAATTGTTTAAAACCCTCAATCATCTATCACAAAAACTAACAACTAGAAATAAAAACAACATTGGAGAGGACCGTTTAAAGGACCCAAACCACCATCACAGTAGTAACACAAGAGTGTATTGCACTGACAATCGATCAATCATTCATTTTCTTCATATCTCCATTTTCTATTACGTTTCTATCAATCATAATAATTGTTAAACTCAAAGGGGTGGCGAGTCGACAGTTTCTTCAAGAGATCTGTGTGTTTGGTTCTATTTTATCACATCTGTCCGGTCAATTTCACTTCTATTTTTGTCATAAGGTTGCTGAGATCTTCTAGATACCGTATCTAGACGGCACAACCAGTGTAAGGCTATTGTATCATTACAGTTGTTAGATAATGACAATGGAGACACGCGAACATCGTTTAGCAAAGTGTGAAAGCAGAAAAAAGACGACTGAAAATGTGAGGTATGGGTCGCAGACTTTGTGATTATCGAAGTGAGCTGCGATTAACCAGTGACTTTTATATAGAATTGATTCCGTTTTGGGAAAAAAGTTTCGATTAAGCGGCATTTGCGATTAACCAGATGGCAATTAAGTGGAGTCGATTGTAATTATTCACAGAGGTGTATTTGCATCTTGTATGACAAGTTCTTTAATCGATATGATGAAGACAGTACATGATACGTGGAAATCCCCCATTGGACACCAAGGACAATCAAAGTTCATTATATCGTTGATAAAAATGTATAAAAATAGAAGGAATGGAAAACAGAGCAAGAAAGGAAATAAAAACAAACTATAAATGCAGGTACCTCCAAATAACCAAACCGGAGCAGTCTGCAACGTCAAACCACACACGTCTTTGATTTCAAGGCTATCTATATTTCCAGCACCATAGTAGATTTCTTCTATTTTCTCTGACGACATGTCATAAGAGCTTTGATCAGATTTCCTAATCTACAGCACTAATGAACTCTTGTTGTAACAATAATTTCTTCATCCAATCTATTGATGAAAACATTGGTTGGATGAACATGAAGCAACCCTGACAAAATGATTGTCCCAGTAACAAATAACAACATTTGACCATTTCCAAAGGCACAAAGCCTATTGACTGTTTCATCCATTTTACTCTTGATCCCCTGCCTCCCTCGTTCCCCCTCCTCCTTCCCATTCCATCACTCAGCGCAAACTCAAATCTGATAATAAACACGAAAATCACAAAATAGGCAACAAGACTGTTTTAGATTCTATTTTGACCAGATGGAAGTATTTTTTTATTTTCCCTTTTCCTCAAATTCCAAGAATAATTTCGGACATTTCTCAGAATAAATATCTAAAATATTGATTACTAGTAATCCAAAGACTCTAAATGGTTACACTCCAGTTTCAAATATCTTGGATAGCAATATCTCTTTTTCAATGTTATGTGTCTCTATGTTATGTAACTGTTTTCCTCAATATATTGCACAAGATCAGATTGTCAGAAATAATCATTTGTTAAAAACTTTACACATGATATCACTTATATTTACATGAGATTTTGACAATCTTCGTGAATGAAATATCTGGAACCAGTTTGTGCATGACAAGGATTTCTGTTCATTGTCATTGTAGACAGTATAGATTATTTCTGGTTTTGTGATGTTCTTGCGTGACTCAGGCAGAGAGAGAGAGAGAGAGATTCCCAGCCGTTCTTCATTATGACTGGTTAGCCGTGACCTGCCAGACTATAACATGACTGCGGTCCACCTTGTTCATTAGACTGGCCTTGGCGGGATTGTCATCATCGTCCTCTGTACTCATCTCGGGGGCTATGGCTGTGGCTTGCTCCTCTTCCTCCCCTTCACCTGATTGGTGGAAATATATAATTACACACATATATATATATTTATATATACCATACATATACATCAAGAGTAGAATATACCTTAAAATCTTATTGATATATGTAATATACATGAACATACATGATCCTAAACTGAACTGAAAAAGATATGTTTTGGTTTTCGCATTTTAGGTCATATCAAAGGACCTCTGAATTATAGTCCATCTCCGATAGGACTTGATTCCATTGGAATCATTAGCGTCAGAGCCATTAAACTCGAAAAATTCAAAGGAAAAAATCACAGCACAGTGGTTAAGCCACTTACCCTGGATGCGGAAGACCGGAGATTCTTCTCAAGTTCTGTGGAGCCTTCTTTGATAAAACCCTAAAAACGACGTAAAACTTTAAACTTGAGAATTGCATTTTTTTAAAAATGCCAATAACAGATGACTCACCCATGCGGAAATCGACATAACCTTCCCCTCCAGACAACACAAGGCGAGTGTTGGACTGGGGAGCTGGGATGGCCTCGCCAATGGGAGCTGAGGTAGACGGTTTGGCGGGAGGATCCGAGGCAGCACTCAACCCTTTCCTTTCCAGACCTGTCGGGAAAAACAGAACAAGCAAAACTTATTACACACAATACCCAGTGGCAAAGAAAAGAATGACAAACAACATTCTTCCACATTCAAGGACAAAGATAGAAATCTGAAAAAAAAAACTGCAGTACGTAATTCAAAATATCAACAACACACCCGAACAAATCAAATAAACATGTATGCGATTCACATTTTAATATCTCCATTTATCCCATTATACTTTATGCTCGCATTGCAGTGATATAGAAAATCCAAATATAGGAAGTTCCAAATTTCTACATCACATAGAGTAAAGCAATCACAGTCTTGGATGACGAAGTAAAAAAATTGAGTTAATAACAAATAATGATTCTAAAAAGAAATACACAATATCAAAATTTCTGAACTACAATACAAAGCAGGGCATGCGCCAATCTTATGATTCATGTATTGCTTATAAACAAAGGGCTAGAAATATGGAAACACTCTGCAATACCTGAATCAACTTTCTTTCTTTCTTATCCAATTCCCTTTTACTATTACATTGTAGGGCCAGCACAATGAGTATGGATTTCTCTGGATCAAGATATTAAGCCAAGCAGGTGATCAACCCACTGAACAAATAGCACAATCTTAGATGAGATTAATTTATATTTTGCAGGACAGCAGCCATAAAGTGGATCTATAACATTCCAAGTATAGACAAGGGACCTGTTTTTGCACATCTAAGGAGGCTAGTAGTTGGGCTCCACTACCTCTTACGATTAGCCACTACGGCCCACTTTGAACAGAACAATACTTCCATCTCAAGCATGATTCGAACCAACAAAGGTGGAATATTTTACATTGAGCCACTGCCAGCAATCATATACAATGTAGAATTCTAAGATATTTAAAAGATAAGAAATTCAACTCAAATATCAATTTTTTTTAAAAAGGGTTACAAATTATGGATTAGCAATCATATCAGGAAAAAGTTGTAAGTTTTTAAACAGATGACTAGTACTAATTGTTAATGACATATTATGACCATACAACATAGATTTGAAAATCAACAACACCAACATTTCCAGTTGGAAGAATCATCGAAACCCCCCAAAAAACACAATTGTTTCCGTAATCTTTAATTGTTGAAAAAGAATCCAATCTCTCTCTTCACTACATGCTTCAATCTCATTCACTGTCAAAATCATGCAACTTGTTTCTTCACATAATTCTCAGTTTCAAATAATGGAACCCACAGATGACATTCAATTCCCATTCATAAAAGTTATTATGAGGTAGGTGGTGGGGCTGCCACATCAGGCCTTTATCTACGCGTGGTTGCTACGAGCTCACGGGGATATCGAACCAAGCAGACAACCCCACCTCCCACCTCAGCAAGGGGACCATAATTGTATTAGTTTTATTTGACTGAACTTTGGTACTAAAATATATATAAGAAGAACTTCATTGAACCCCAAACATAACTGACGTTTGTTGTTCTCTTTAAAACTTTTTCTGTAAAGTATAAAAGTTATCAGTTTACTCCCCTTTTGACACTTAAACGACATTTGTCATAGGGCTTGATGAACCCGCATGGCTGGTACTGTGGACCCCCTAAGCAGTGGGTGAGTGCTTCGTCCCCATTAGCAGAGGAATCCACATCCCATCTACAATCATTTCTATATTTAATTCTTTCATGCTGCCTTAGCAGAATATATATATCGAAAAGTACGAATTGAGAAAGTCAACGTTTTCTCCAATTAACTCTATAATTTTAACAACAAAAAATGCGTTATTAACGACATCAATCACAGTTGGAATTTTTTTTAGTTTTGAATAAAATTAATTACAACAACAATCTTGACTGGATGTCTGAAATAGGGGAATAACTCAAAATATCCAAATTAGCGCTTATAGGTCTTTTTGCATCTCACCCCCCACCCCCCCCAAATTAATAAAATGAAACATTTCAAATAGATAAACAAAAATGTCAAGGCATGTCAAAACTAGAGAGATCTACAGGACAGGCTTTATCAGTTTCTAATCACTATGACAAATCTAAGCTGTTTTCAGAGGTTTAGAGATCAATAACAAAATATTTCTTTGTTAATCAACTAAAAGTATAAAATAATGAAGAAGAAAAAATATATGCTGAACTAATTTGTTAAAAAATGATATGAGAGAAGCTTCTACATGTCTGTCCAAAAAAAGCAGTACCAACTGAATGGGTTTCTGTTGGGAGTAAAATCAATTTCCATTTTCTTCAAAGTTTATGGCCTGATACAAGATGAACGTGTTTAATATGTTTAATACAAAGGAAGCAATATAGTTAATGATCAAGGCATTGTAAAGGGGAGAGTGACTGGGAAAGAATGTTGGATTCGTTACATGGATTATATCAGTAAAAATGACGGAGTCATGCGAGAGACTACATGATGGATTAACTTGTTATAGTTTATGAATGTGGAATGAAATCATCCCACGGTTATAAGCCGTGCGTTTGTGTGTGTGCATACAATACAGATTATAAGGAGTGTATGTGTGCACATACATCTCAAATTCACAACTGGCATTGATAAATAGTCTGTGAATCAAATACATTTAAAGGTAGACCTTGGAATAATAATATGCTTTTTAGACAAAAGAAGGTAGACAAAAGGGAGTATTGAGTGATTAAGTGTATGTGAATAGGAGTGTGAGAATGTTTATGTGAGGGAGTGTTTATATGCTTGTGTGTGATAGTAGATAGCAGATGATATAAAAATAAGAGAAAGAGAGGAGGTGGGAGAGAGAGAGAATGAGAGGCAAAATAGAACTTGTTGGAGAGGGAGAAAAAATATATTGACAAAAAGTGACATGGAGAGAGAGAGAGAGAGAGAGAGAGAGAGAGAGAGAGAGAGAGAGAGAGAGAGAGAGAGAGAGAGAGAG
>JARBEQ010254637.1:0-19808 GCA_030265355.1 Tritonia tetraquetra
GGGGGGGGGATATGATGACTCTAATGGTTCTCTACAGACAAAACATTTTAAAAGGAGAAGTTAATCGAATATTTTGCTTTGTTATCCAAACCACATTATACCCCAAGGAGTGTTGTGGCCAGCTCCATGTCCAGCATTGCTGAACATACAGCTGGAAAAACTTTGGATCAGGTAGATAAGGCAAGTAGGTGATCATCCCACTATTCTCCGAACCTTGAATGATACAATGAGCATCACACTTTTAGGTGTTGCCCAAGGTTTGGCCATAACAATAGTTACAGTTGCCTTGGTAGTGAACCCCTCAGCTATAAGAGAACTGAGCAGATTTTGGCACATAAGGCAAGGATCATCGAATATATAAATTATAACCCTGAAGGATCTCAAACATAAATTTATCATTTGGTGAACATACTGATAATTTGCCAGAATGGATTTTAATTTATGACTGATGAGAAAGAACTCAAAACTAATTATCATAAAGAATGGGTTACTTTCTTTTTCAATCATACATATTCATAAGACAGGCATAACATTGTAAGATCTGTTTAATTCTCTTATATGATGAATCTTTCATCTGGAAAAAAATCATTCATTAGAATGTTTCCACTCTTCTAGGAAAAAGAAAAACCAATATTGAAATATATATCTACTTCTTGAAGTCAAATTACCATCTACATTACAACATTATTTCTTGCATATCAGACAATGATATAGAAATAGACATACCATCACATTTAGAACAGCATTGACCACGCCTTAGAACTCCATGCGTGCATTGTGAAGTACATTCCAGTTTGGGTCTGCACCCCACAACTCCATTTCGACAGTGACACATTTCACAAGGGGAATTAGGAGAAGGCCAGCTTTCTCCCTCAGCATGCTCAACACCTTGATCCTCACATACTATTTGAAAATATCATCAAGAGTCAATCTGAGATATTGCATTCAATATTGCTTTTATCAGTCCTATCATCTATCAATACTACCCTTTTCACAAAGAAGGGTGAATGAGGCTAACAATGGATAAGTGTTATTCGCCTTTCTTCATGAAAACTGCAGAATAATATCATTACATATCATTATAATAAAAGTCTTTTTATTGAATCATTAAATCATACATACTTGGACAAGTAGAAGGACAGCATTCTCCAGGTTTTCGCACAGGGTTACGGCATGGCAAGCTATTTGGTGGACATCTTTTGGTGCGACATCTCACAATAGAGTTAGAACAGGTACAATCCATGCAGGGACTGTAGGAAGGACTAAAACGGCTCTCATCCTTGTATTGTTGGCCCTCATATTCACATCCTGAAACCAAATATAATGTATAAAGAGTCAAAAAAATATTGTAAGTGTCAGCAACGGCATCATTTTGAATGAGGCAATGGCACAGTTTCACATGATATCGTCAAAAATCTTTCACAACTGTTGTGCATACACTCATAACATTTTGTTTTTCATGATGTCTTTTTAATCTATTATATTATTCTTTGAGACAAAAAAAAGGAGTCTTGTGTGTAGAAATTAATTAAAATCCATTTATCTCCACATCAGTATAAATCTAACAGATAACCAACAATGAAAGCAGTATTGTGAAGAATATCAATATCAAGATTTGAGTTAAGAATTAATTTATTAAAAAACAAACAAACTGAGAAGCAATCAAGTGATGATTGTTACTCTCAAATTTATCAATTTATGGTTTTGTACATTTTCTTTCATTCCCTTCTATAGAAAATGTAATGATAATTGTAACAAGATCTGGTTTTTTGTTTTGCTTCATTAAGAAAAATTTTTTTTAATAAAAATTTTTTTTTTTCCATTACAATCTTACACCTTCCATCTCTTCTTACCAAGATTGCACATTGGACAGCACTGGTCACGGACCCTGACAGGATTGGAACAGCTGGGCCTATCACAGATGATCGAGTCACACTGCACGTTGCCATCATGACAGGTGCATTGATCACAAGGGCTGGAGGAGAAGGTTTCCCCATTCTGTCGTAACACTCCTTCATACAAGCAGGCTGTCAAGATGTTGATAAGAGAGTTGATAAGATTGTACTCAGAATGTATGAAAATCAGAATGTACAAATGTAATGAGCATGTGCATAGTTCTCCCCTCTTGTCTTGGCTTGTGTTCTATGTCAGCATTTACCTCCTGTAGCCATCATTTCAGTGTTCACATTAAAGTTCTGGTACCATACTATTATCAGTGTTTAGCGTGTATTAGTTCCTACTTGTGACTAGCTATAAGTGTTGTGCATCCTTCAACCATAGAAATTAACAATACCTAAACCACAGACGATTTAATATTTAAAATAGCATCTTAATTAACCAGACACAAAATCTACATGGGGAAATGATAAAGAAAGAAACCACATGAAAGTTTACTACTGTACCAATATTATTCTAACATAAAATTGCGACTGCAAGAAAACAAAAAAGACATCTCAAAGAATTGAAATATAGATTGAATGAATAAAATCAATGGCTTCACAGACAGTTGTATCTATCTATCATTACTCACTTGTCATGATGCTATACAGCATAGACAAATAAAACAAAAATAATCCTGCCACATCAAGCAGTAAATAAATTAAGAAATATTTACTCATTGGTAATGCTTCTTAATTCTTATTTACTGTTTCACTTTCAAGTACATATCATTTGAAATTTTATTAGACAGTGAACATGATTAATTGTCATGACATTGTAACTGTAAACATCTGGTATGGAAATTTAGGTCACAAAGTTAATGGGTTTTTTTTGTCATTTTATGATCAAATTGCATAGAGATTTATTGGTCAATCTTTAAAGCAATATAAAGAAGGCAAAAGATGAAGATGGCAATGATGACGATGATAATAATAATCTATCAGTAGCACATGGCACATCTCCATATACAAGAAAGGGGATTTTAAAAATTGACGAATATCATTCCAACATCAGAAATCATCCAACAGAATCTTTTGCAGACACAATGAAAGCCTCACCTGAACATGTAGGACAGCACACCCCAGGCTGTGTAGAGGGGTGATCACATGTGGGTCTTTCACACACAATCTGAGAACATCTCACTTGACCTCCCTACAATGAAATCAAAACCTTAGATTCATAAATTGTAAAACTGATCCTAGCAAATCTGTATCTCAATACGTCAACAACAACAAAAATAAAAAAAGAAATCAACCCAAACCTTGCTAAAATTTATTATCATACAAATATATTAAATTTTAAAAGTGAAGGATAAAAAAAAGGCCGGCCTTATTTTCCCGAACACTCGGAGAAATAATGCAGACCTTATTTTCCCGAACACTTGTCTACTCCACCTGTGCCCCTATTCCAAGAAGTGTAGCGTACACCCCAGTTATTTTTTATGGTGGCACTAAAATATTGCATGCAGAGTCACTTGTTTCGTGTTCCTGAACCCGAGTGAAAAAAAGGAAATAAGACCTGTTTTGGCATGACTGCGCATGCGTACGCTAACTAAGTATTCGGGAAAATAGTCACTTCGTAAAAAAAAAACAACCAATGTCATACATTACCTCTATTTTTACTGAGTGCATAGAATTGAATAAAAAACAAATTAATCTTAAAAATTGGAACTTTTATTCTACTAGACCCAACCATAATAAGCCATGTGATTTCCATTAACACTCAAAAACATTTCTATCTTTAAAAAGTAATTAATTTTGTGCAATGCAAGATACATACAGTACAGTAATAAATTAAATTCATACACATTTCTGCCCTATTTTTTTCTCTCTCATATTCACATACTGAAATTTCATTGCTGTCAATTTCATTATTTTATAAAGAGGATATGAATCTGTCATCCAAAGAAACAAGGTATTTTCAATAACAATTTTGCAAACTCTGGGGACTGTGACCTTTTGTGTTTAAAATTGAAATAGTTGTTGCAGCCAACCCAATTTCCACCACAAATGGTACACAGAACACCTTCACATCTGAATGCAGGCATCATAGTCATCAAACATGACCAATCATAGAGATAGGATAGATACGGATCCAAGGATTTCTCACCTTATTGACACCATGATCAATACACTGAGCAGAATTAATCATGACCAAAACATTATCTATTTCATATCCAGTTCCCTGTTACCATTACAGTGTAGGGCCTCCTCTATGAGGCGGATTTACTCTGGATCAAGATATTAGGCCAAGCAGGTGATCAGCCCACTGTGACTTTTTTGTGGTAGGAAATAATTTTGACCAGACAGTGGCCTTTCGGCCTACTCTTCTCGATTTCCAACTGCCAAGGGTTTTTTAACGTGCACAACTTGCACACAGAACCTCCAAATTTATCGTCCATCTCCGATAGGACTAGGTTCTTGATCCCTCCTACCTTCATAGGATCAGGGGAGTGGCAAATAGGTTTGTACTGAGTTTTATGAAGAAAAACAACTGTCGCTGCTGGGATTCAAACCTGGTACCTTTCGATTCAAAGGTCAGAACCATACCTCTGAGCCACTGGGACCCCCATGACCAAAACTAATAAACAAATTTCTGTTGCCTTGTAAACCTATCTGTCAGCTTTCAGAACTGGGGAAAATTTGCCACTTTGGGCTTAACTTGACAGGAATTAGAATATGAGTAGAGTACTGACCTGACACAAGCATTCCTGACAAGGATCTGGCTTCCAGGTGTCCCCATGACCATGGTCACCACAGTCCATGCAAATCTCACAACACTGGTCAGTTGGTTTCACCCTGGATTTGCACTCCCCTAAATCAGGACATTCCACGAATGTACAGCGGACATCTCCATTGATGCATCGACACCTAGAGCAAGGATCTCTTTCCAATGTAAAGTCACTGCCTGACAGGACCACTTGACCCTTGTAGTCACAACCTGAATTCAAACGGCAAGATAATAAAGATTATAAAACAACAATGTTGCTAAGGATTACCTTCCAAAAAAAATTAATATCGATACTAAGACAGGCAATTAATTAAACTCTATATTCTTAGCAAGTCAGTCACAATGAGCTGATAACCCACTTGTTTTCATCAATGATCCATATAAAATATCTAATTCTGTCTTTTTCTGTGTAGTGTATTGATTAAAATTTAAAAAACCAGAAAATTTTATTTTTTTAAAACCTAAAATTATGTAGGATCAAAAAACAGAAAAATCGTTATGGGCACCAGAAACCTTAAGCAAAATGTTGTCCAAAGATCCTTTATTTAATGCTATAGAAGCACACAATGCATCACTTTTATAGAATAAACCATAATACAAATGATTTACACCACCACATTACCATCACAGGAAGGACAACACTGATCATCTAGTTGGACAGGATACTGGCAGGTGATTTGTGGACAGTTAGCTGCTTGACATCTGCTCTCTCCATCCTTTTCAAAATAAGAGAAGACAAGATGTCACTATAATGGTTGACTTCTTTCAAATCATTGAAGCTTAGCTTTCTTTCTTTCTTATTCAATTCCCTTTTACCATTATAGTGTAGGGCCAGCACTATGAGTTCTGGATTTCTGTGGAACATGATATTAAGCCAAGCAGGTGATCAACCCACTGTGACCTTTGTGGTAGGAATTAATTTTGCTTGGACAGCGGCCTTGCAGCCTACTCTTATCGATTTTTTAACTGCCAAGGGTTCTTCAACATGCTCAACATGCACACAGGACCTACGAGTTTATCGTCCGTCTCCGATAGGACTAGGTTCTTTGATCCCACCTACCTGAATAGGATCAGGGGAGTGGCATATACGTTTTTCACCAAGTTTCAAGGAGAAAAATACCTGTCGCTGCCGGGAATCGAACCCGGTACCTTTTGCTTCTGCAGCAAGAACTGTACCTCTGCGCCACTGGACCCCCTGTAGCTTAGAATAATGCATTTTATCAGTGGCACCGACATGGGGAATTTTTCCATTGGGCTTCTCAGAGGTTTCATAACTCTGATTCTGTGGATTCCTTATGGAATCAAATCCTAACAGAGATGAACCATAAATTGGAGATCCCGCATTTGATATGACCTATAATGGGTTGCCAAGGGGGTAAAACTAACAAATTAAAAAATTTTAATGTATGAAATGACAAGATAAAAGGAACATTGCACATCAATTCATAATTTGCAATATGAAAAATATCATATGTTTACATTTAGGTCTGCAAAAATTATATATTTTTGGATGTTCAGTACTCAAAGTACTCTTAGTTAAGTTAGAGAAAATCAAAATTCTTTTCTTAAGGTCAAAAATTACATCATCATCATGATCATCATCATGATCATCATCATGATCATCATCATGATCATCATCATCATCATCATCATCATCATCATCATCATCATCATCATCATCATCATCATCATCATCATTGCCCATCGACCCTGTCAAGATATATGCCTGGGACCAAGGGTTTCCATCTCTGCCTGTCCTAGTAATGTCAAAATAAATTTCTGACTTGAAATTGCATCTATTCCTTGTAAGTTGACAAGCTGTTGGAAAGGGGACAGACAATTACTTTAAATTAGTCTTTTGTACTTTCATTTATTCATTCCTACATAAAATAAATCCTCCAGAGCTTCCTACCTCACAAATACATGTAGTGCAGCGATCATTAGACTTATTCCATCTTTCTCCCTCTCTTCTCTCTTGGCCTGAATCATCCAAACATCCTGAGAAAGGGGAGAACAGCATTGTTGACAATAAATGTGGATTAAAATAGATCTGTTTTCTAAACAAGCAAAAATTGTCTTCTTGAGGTAAATGTTAAGAATAATTGTTAAATAATAACTAAACACCCATGTCTACCAATTGTTTGATTACATTTTAATCTTTATCCAGAAGAATGAAAAAAATATTGATATCATTTGAAGAGACAAAAGATTTCTATCCTAGAGTTGTCCTTTGAGTAAAGGTAAGACATCACATCTCCGAATACAATATTGACAAGTAGACATTAACCTTTTCTTCATTAAACAACTAACCACAGCTGTTAACATAATTGTTAATAGCAACAGCTGTTTTTCTTTTTCATTTGACAATGAAAAAAGAAATGTACAATTTTCTATACACCAACATCTCAAGATTAATATGTGATTTTACCTGAACACTGAAGTATTTCCCCAGTAAGTCCATCATACCATTCATTCTTACATGATCCACATGACTTTATTCTACAAAAGGCAGTTGGTTGGCCTGGTTTAGAAAACAAGTCAATGCATCATTAGCATGATCAATCACAACATTATAACATATGGGACCCACACCACCAGAAAGACATCGACACTCTTGAAATGACCCAAAGAAGAGCGGCAAGGTATTTCAAATGACTTCTCAACAAACACAAGCGCTTCTCGCCACACAAAAAATCTCTGGTTTGAAACACTATGCACATATAGAAAGAGAGATAAAGTCACAACTATCCACAAAATACATCACAACCAAATGGCAGTCAACTATCCTGACTCAATCAGGCCAATAGCGCGGAGAACAAGAGGGAACAATAACAAAATGACCCTATCACTACCACCACCAAGTACAGATGCCCACCTGTGTTCCTTCTTTCCCCCAGCCATTAGACTCTGAAACAGCCTACCATCCAATGCAGAGGAAACTGGGTGCTTCGAGACATTTAAGAGAATCGTTTCTTTTTGTGTGACAGATTAGAGCAGCGATCACTGTGAATTTATTATATACTGCATATATATATATCATTGAAGTGACTTTTTTTCCCTATGGATCTTAAATATAGATCAATCCTCCATCACTGGAGGTTGCTACACAACGAAGAAGAAGAAGAAAATGATAGAGTATGGAATTAATGATGTAAGAATCTCGCAGCACAGTAATTGGTTCATAAGGCACTGCCATGCAAACCTAGGCCCTGAACAAAAAGAGATCTGTATTCAGTAGAATACATTCTAGCAGACAGATATGAATCAGAAAAGATAAGGAATTAACCAACTAATAGTGACAAAGACCAAGATCAAGTCAAAGAATCTTAATCAAATATGCTCAGTAAAACTAGAAAGCACTCGAGCTAATGCATGGCATTCTCATTCATAGCAGAGCTGTTATTTCAAAAACACATAATCCAGGGTTCTCTAACTGGAGTGCATGAACCTCTAGTAAGTGCGTGAGTCCATTCCAGGGGTTTGCGAGATGTTTCTGAAAGTCAAACGTAGAGTAATTTTTGTTGAAATACAATCTGATCTCAATCATCTTGCTGTCATGGACCTTGATAGCATTTCAAAAGTCGGGTTTTTTAGGAAATTGCTGGGAACTGTCTTAGTTTTGGAACAAATACATTAATTGTTAATCTGTTGTTATCATTACAATGTTAAACTATGAACTTGATCTTTTACAAAGCACTGTTAGGCTGGTGGCACATAGAGTAAGGAGAAAGGAGAAAGGTGAAAAGAAGTCAGATCTGGACACCGAGACAAAAGGAATTTTGCCTTTTGTCCAAACTCTCTGTGTGACTGTTTCTTAGAAATAAAATATTCCCACTTTTTTGCGACACCTTTTTGTCCCTTATTTCTCTTTTCTCCTTTCTCCATACTCTGTGTGCCAATGGTCTTAGGCATATCACAGTATAATTCGGGCTCAGATTGTGTCTCAAAAAGTTGGGGGTTTGTGCAGACTGCTGACATCCACAGGGGGTTTTTGGGGGGAAAGTTAGGAAACCCCTGGCATAATTTGTTTCCTATCTTCTTACTGAAGCCCTGTGCTCCACAAGGAGTCAAGAGAAATAACTCGTCTGTTTCCTACCTGGACAAAGTTTATTTGCACACAAATCATCCGCACACATCATATGGTTCTCCCCCATCTGACAGTTGGTGAAAACCTCCGTCACCACACACAACCTGATGGAGTCGTAACATTTGTTTATTGTTAGCCGACAGCACACACTTCACATAATCAAACTATATCCAGATTTATTTTAATATCAAATATGAAAAGAACTTTATCCTAAATCTGTTAAAATTAATTAAAGATAAATAGAAGAAAAATGTAAACAAACCAATTGTTTGGTACAGTTCATAAAAATTTTTGATAGCCAGACATTGCATCTCCTACATCATTTAGCAATTGATTTCTTAGTGAAGTCAATGTGTTTTGGGCTACATGTTCTCAGTAACAAAAAACATCAAGCAAAATGATTAAATCATATCTTCTCTGAAAAAAGTAATAATTTAAACCATGTATGTCAGGTATGACTTACCTTTCATCCGGGGCAATGGGAAGCCAGATAAGGTCTGTGGTCACACTGGTCTCCCTTGGTATGTACATCCGGTCAAAATTATGATTCTCCATCTGATATTTGTGCAAATCTCTGACCACAGCTCGTTGTCTGTTTCGATTCAACCAATTCTGTTTTATCACATAACCCTGTAGTGGCTGCATAGGTGAACATATTCTTTTCACCTTATTCAACGTGGTAACATTAAAACCTTTCAACGTGTTAGTCACATAACCATTGACAAGAATATATATAGGGCCAAGAAAATATCTGTTACATTTTCTGCTGTTGTATCCTCTTGAGTCAAAGCCAAATATATCATATCCATTTCTGTCAAATCCTTCTTGGTCATATCCATACTTGTTGTAACCAAACGGATCAAAAAGATTCAGCTCTGAAAAGTCAATATTTTCTAACGTACTTCCATTGATATTGTACCCAAATGGAGTAAAACCTTGACGATTGAATCCATAACGATTGTATCCTGACCTATCAAATCCATCAGGGTCCATATCATCAAAATTATATGAATCCGTAAAAAATCCATATCTGTCCATCCCCATTTTGTCAAATCCATTTCTCGAAACTCCTTGACGATCAAAACCATGGATGTTATAGATTCCTCTATTATCTGCATTTCCAGATGCATCAAATCCTTCTACATCATAGCCATCCTTGTCAAATCCTTCCCGATTAAATCCATGCCTGTCATAACCTTGAGAATTATATCTATGGTGTTGAACCTCTGTTACATTGCACACAGATCCTTGTCCTAGTGGTACATAATCCACACAAAGCTGCATCCGTGAATCAAACACATCGTCAGGCGTAGATTTAAAAGGGCTTAATCTAGCATATCTGTAGTCAAGAGGAAATTTCAAAAGACCTTGAGGATGTCTACTCTGCCACTCAGTCCACAACTTGTCAATAAATGCCATGACTGAATAATACAAAGGATCATATGGAGCAAGATTTGAACCCATGTGACCCCCGACAAAACCTTGATACATCAGAGCAAACACCTCCATTTGAAGTCTAAAGCGATCATAAGAAGGTTCCCTGAGAGCAAGCTCCACATTCACGGCAGAGGGAAGAGCTATGGAAGAGTTAAGATTTCGTCTCAGGCAAGGAGTGAGATAAGGCGGGTAATATGATTTAAATGGATGGTAGCGAACGCAACCATTGCCATTCCCGTTACCTCCTACGATATTAGCTGCCCAGATCAGACTTTTGTGTGGCTTTCCTGCATCAACTGTCCAGTCGTAGTATGGAATGGTAATACTGCAATCTAAAGTCTGAATAGTTTGCTCCACATGACGTAGAAATTGTCTGTTCCAAGGAAGAAACAATGGACTTCCAGCAGAGAGAGGCTTGTGAGAGGAATACAAGGAAGCAAACTGATACCATTTTGAGGGGTAGCCTGTGTCTTGTAGAAACGCTTTAACTGCATTTTGATATCTGAAAAAATATAAAAAATTAATTTTCTAACCTTTTCTTTGTTTATTACTGTGATGGATTGTACAGTCAACTCCGGTTTATGGCAACCCCGTTAATCGCAATTGTAGCTTTTCTCAGGGTACAGAATTAATTAATTGTATATAAAAGTCACTGGATAATCATAACAATTTTGCCACTCCTGTCATGTTGCGATCAACCAGAGTTGACTGTATAATATAATAGAAACTCTTTCATGACTAGTCAGACAGACCATTAAATAATTGTTGGTGCTAGCAACAAAACAAATTATTTTTCACTCCATTTTTCAATTCTTATATACCATCACCCGCCTAAAGTGGCAAATTCTCCAAGTTCTTATATAGCTGAGGGGTGACTACAAGGGCTACATCAATTTGTTTACTGGCCTTGCATATAATTAATACTGCTCATTGTATTGATCATGGTGTCAATAAAGAGTTATGGGCACAGTGGGCTGATCACCTTCTTGTCTGAAATTCTTTGATCTACAGCATTTCCAACCCTGTGTTCAGCCATGCTTGGTGGTCAGGGTGCCTACATTTTTATCAGGTATCTTGTGTGCCTTTCATGGCTGAATGTGGCGTTGGCCCCAACACTGCTCTGCAGTTTTAATGGGGTTTGATCAAACAACAAACAATTTACCATCACCAGTTCCAGCTCCACTCTAATTTCAATTCTATATTAATTTTTCATAGAGTATGTGATTGATAACAGCAAACCTTTTCATTTCTTCCTTTGTCATATCTCTGATTTCTTTTCTTTTGACTTCAAAATTACACTCGCACTCTATGACTCCCTTCTCTGAGCAGCTACATGACTGACAGCCTATGGTGAACTTTTCATAGACCTTGTAGGTCATGTTTCCATGGCGACATCCACAAGGCTCCTCACATCCAGACTCATCACACGTCTTACCTCTGGTAAATTTGATTACCTCAAGACCCTCACCTAATAGAGAACATAGTAAACATATCATGGTAAGGTGTTACCTCAGAATTCCCTGAGCCTTATTCATTTATAATCATTTCTTAACTTAAATCTATGTCACATTTCAAATTCGTTGAAACTTCCTCTTTGCTGAGGTTCATATAAAAACTCATTTTTTTAAAAGATAAAAATCAAAATACAATCAATTCTTAAATAAAAAATAGCAAGAATGTTTGCAATCTTCTAATCAATGCTATGCAATTAAAAAAAAAAATTTTTACAAGGAATTTGAAAGCCTTCTCATATTCCTGGTGAACGACCCACATAAAAATTTTGAAAACTTTTCTGAGAAATAAAAAATTACAAAAATGTTTAACTTACGAGCATTTTCTTGACATCTGGCCATTGTGGTGATTTCACAAGAAAGTTTGTATGCCCCTGCAACCCCATGAAGATCATAGCCCTGACGGTCGTTGCCTTGACAAGACAAACCAGCTCTAAAGACAGTGTTAAAAAGTCAAGATTGTGATAAACATGGATTCATGTTTTCTTAATAGTCCACAAGTCAAAGCAATCATTCAAAAGTGATCAGATACCTTATAATCTATCTTAAACAACTCCCATGATGATGATGATGATGATGATGATGATGGCGATTATGATGGTGATGATGATGATGGTAATAATGATGATGATGGTGATAACGATGATGATGATGATGATTGTGATGATGATTGTGATGATGATAATGATGATGATGATGATGATGTAGAGGAGGAGGAGGACAATGATGACAATGGTGATGGTATTGATGAAAATGATGATGATGATGCTGATGATCAAGGTGGTGATAATGATGATGATGATGATGATGGTGATTTTGATGGTGATAATGATGATGATGATGAAGACGATAATGATTGTGATGATGATAATGATGATGAGGAGGAGGAAGAGAAGGACAATGATGACAATGGTGATGGTGATGATGATAATGATGATGATGATGCTGATGATCAAGGAGGTGATAATGATGATGATGATGATGGTGATTTTGATGGTGATAATGATGATGATGATGAAGACGATGATGATTGTGATGATGATAATGATGATGAGGAGGAGGAAGAGGAGGACAATTATGACAATGGTGATGGTGATGATGATAAAGATGATGATGAAGATGATGGTGGAGATGATGATGATGATGATGATGATGATGATGATGATGATGATGATGATGATGATGATGATGATGACCACTATCAATGGACAAACGTTACCTATTAAATCCTTCAGAGTCGTATCCGTCAGCATTGTAATCAATTATTCCATCAAATTCCCCATTCTTGCTATGACCTGTCAAATTGAACTGTTCAGAGTCGTAACCATATCTATCATAACCTGCACGATTCAATTCATCCTCTGCTCCAAACCCTTCACGATCAAACCCTGGGGAAGACAACACAATAATAATATATCATAAAATAAAACGTCAATACAAATGACCATTCAAAACCTTGACCATCAAATGATATCAATTCTAGGTACAGAACATAACAAGAGGAAAATGTCCCGTTTTAACATAAATGACATAAGAAAACCATAACCATAAAATGATTCTCAAACACTATAACAACAAGATTTTATCTTATCTTTACTGTTGTGATCTTCAAGAGGGCAGTAACTCACTAAAAATTCTATCAGTGAATTACTGCCCTCTCGAATATCATGTCCGTTTACTAATAATTTTTTTTCTTCTTTCTTCATTGTTTGTTTGCTCACTGGTTGTTCTAGGGCCCTTTTTAAAATCTTTCCTTGAATAAACTCCCTTCTCCCCACTCTATCACAATCTAAAGTATTTTTTCCCCTTTACAAAATCAGAACATGACATCTGTCCACATCTTTCTTGTTCTAATTCCTAATACAAGTTTACACTGAAATAACATTTTAGGGAGTCTATTTTCACCCAAATTTTTTCTATCCAGCAATTTCAGGGAGTCAGGGCTCCATGTTATGCAATCACCTTTTTGGTTAACATATGAGTTTGCATGAGATGGAGCTGTACTCAAAAACAGCATGCATAACACAATGTAAACAACATGATCTGTCCATTATCATTTGCCTTATGTGGTAAAATCTGCTTACTTTTCTTATAGCTAAGGGGTTTCCCACCAAGGCAACAGTAAAGATTGTTATGGCCAAAACTTGGGCAACACCTAAAAATGTGAAGCTCATTGTGCTATTCAAAGTTTGAGCAGAGTGAGCTGGTCACCTGCTGCTTGCCTTATCTACATGTTCCAGAGTTTTTCGAGTGCTGTATTCAGAAATGCTGGACATGGAGCTCACCACAAAACTCCTTGGGAGTAACAAACGGTATGGATAACAAAACAAAACAAAAATATAGGATTAAAACAATAAATCATTCATTCCATCATACATTTGTATTTTCAAATCCAACCAAAGAGGCAATAACAATACCTTGCCAATCATATCCTTCAGCGTCAAAGCGTTCATCTCCAAAGGCAAAGCTATTCATCACTGTTCTTTTATCACCAAATCTGTTGTAGCCTTCCAGATTGAAACCATACCTATAAAAATTACACCAATTAGATGAAAAATTCTTCTAGTCATTTTCTTCCCTACAGCTTAGATCATTTCGGCTATATAAATATTGATATGTGTACAAATTCTTAGCAATACCTAAGGGTGTTGCTCATCATGTCATTCAAGAGTCAATTACCACTTGCTGATCATCTGCTCACCTTTATCTACCTGGTCCAGAGATTTTCTAGCCATATTTTATTAATTCTGGACATGAAATGGGGTACAACAGTGAAAAACTGTAACATGTGTCATTTATAACAACAGAAAATTTCCAGTATTATATCTTTTATAATTTTCATTTTCTGACACTTTATAGATAACAACATATACAATATACAAAACTGAAACACATATGTTCAAGCAAACCAAAATGGCTGATTGTCTAGTAACAAATTAAGCAAAAATTCAAAGCTTGAATTTAATGTTCAATCACTTTTCAACAATGAAAAGAAATTAAATAGTAATCATCAAAGTTAAAGAATCATGACCACCTAGACAGTATGTTCTATTTACTACAGTATGTCTGATAAAAAAGTGCACACTTTACAAAATTAATGACTTGAAGGAGACTCATTATAAAATAGTATAAGTGGTATCAAAGAAAGCTCTATTTAGTAAAGATCTGTCCAATATCAATTTATAACATTGTAGTTAATCTTGTAAAAGTACTGATTTTTTACAGAAGGCCAATTTGAATGTAAATTTGTGAAAATATTTAATTTTCAGAAATGTGACCACATGATGTGGTGACTGTTCGAATGTCACGTTCGATTTTTGTCTTTAGTTCTAAAAGTGTTGCTGAGAAATGTTTATATACTCTGTTTTTCAGGAAGCCCCACAAATAGGGGGGAATCTTTATGGGCTACGGTCTGTATTTTAAAAGTGTGCACTTTTTTCTTCATTTTTTTTATCAGACACCCTTAACATACTTGTCATATCCTTGACTATCATATCCTATTTCCTGGTTCCTGAATAAAGGCTCTCTCCAACAGCATGAGCCTTTCACACAGGCATTCTGGCAGTCCACTGCAGAGTCAAAGTTATTTGCATTGCCCTCACATCCCAAATACATAAATTTCTCACATCTATCAGATTTGGGATTGTAATACCATTTCTCTTCTCTGGTTTCACAGGATCCTGATTGGATACAGAATTTTGACAATAATAGTTATAACATTTTAGAATCTAAAAATTTAACAGTTCTAACAGCAAATTATACATCAGTGTTCTTCAGTCCTACAAAGTTGAGAAATTAGTTTTAAAACAATGCCTTCCTGCATAAATCTATCAATTTGCACAATATTTTGTGATGATTTGTCTGTATGAAATACTTTTTTAAATCTAAAAAATAAATAAATTCCATGACTAAGTTTTCAATGCCTTTGGACAGCAGTATTGATAAGGAAAACGTCTATTTTTTCCAATAAATGACATAACTAGTAGCCTCATGCATAGAAATATAAACTGCAAATACAAGCATCAAACACAACAGCACAAGGATCTTCAATACAAGCATATTATAACCATAGGTAATTGACAGCAAATGTTTTGCTAAAATTTCTATTTCTATTTCTTTATCTTTGTCTATAGTAATATATATATAAAATTAAACCTCAAATGACATAAATCCTTTTTAACTCATTGACAGCGTGCCAGACATATATGTTCGGCAAGGCAAAAATGCGTTAAATCAAAATATATTCTTGCAAAGATCAAATAAAATAAACCAAATCTATTTATAAAAGGAGAGGTGAGGTGGCCGAGCGGTCTAGACAACAGACTTCCATGGCGATGGTCGTGGATTTGAGTTCGACTTCAGGCACTTTGTTTTTTCCTTGGGCAAGGAACTTTACTCTGTTTGCCTCACTCGGCCCAGGTGTAGAAATGGGTACCAATTCTCAAATTAGATTTGGGAAAGTATGCTGCGATAGACCAGCGTATTATGCAGAAAGTGACAAATTGCCACTTGTCCGCTTCCCGCTACACAAACCAGGGTAACCCTATGAGCCTAAAAGGCGTAAGAACTTTTTTACTCTTTTTTATTTATAAAAGGCTGTTACCTCTACTGAGAGGCAGTGTACAGAAATCTAGCACAGGATGTTGACATAAATGTCCATCAAAGCGTGGGGGACATTGACAAGTGACCAGATGCGGCTCCAGGGGCCAGATTGACTTTTGACACGTCCCTCCATTGAGGCATGGGTTTGGATCACAATGGTCTGACAAAAGGTGAAGGTGCACAAATACAGTGAGAATCTAAAAGAAAATAATTTATGCACAGACATGCTAGCATACTTATGGTAAATAGATAGTTTCCTTACTTTCATGAAAGACATGAAACATCAGGGGAGTTACATTCAGCATTTATTTCATAATTTAGTCCATGTGACATAATTTACTGTTTACCACATTAGTGTTTATTGCATAATACATTACAATGTAGTGATTTTACAGAATTACAGGTTTTAAAAATCAATACAACAATTAAACTAAAAAGGGTAACTTCTGTCTATTGACCATTGTTTTAATTGAATTTTACAACATCTTCTAACCTTACCCCTATCAATCCCACAATTGACCTCTTTCCCATGGTAAAACCATCTAGCAGAGCATGTTGCACAAAAGTCAATTTTGCAGTAGGCTTCAGGGAAAGCTTTGCAAGTTTTCCTAAAGCAAGGATTTGACTGACATTGGGCAATTTTTCCATCACATTTACAGGAAGTGAGAAAGGGATTTGTGTCAAAACAAAATCTACTCGACGGTCCACTTTGCATGTCGGGAAGTTGAACTGGTACAAGTCCTGAAAAGCCATGATCCAGTTTTGAAAAAAGAAAAAAAGAAAAACATTTATGCTTTTGGTCTAAATCTAATAATGGATTTTGAAATACATATTTGTGTGGCACTCTGCGAAAATAGACTCAAAGTCGCAAGAGGTGGAATGGAGATACCGGCTTCTAAAGACAAAATGGGTGAATGAAAGTTGAGATATTGATGCCACAATGATCTTCATTATCTTAAAAAACATCCCTTCAGAGCTTTTCCTGTAAGTGGCTTCAAATGATCTATCAACCGGAACCAGCTTGTATTTTTTCATTTTCTTATGTCAATTCTTATGTGAAAAACTGATTTTCTCACTTTCTGTCTTCCTGGGGTTGTCACTTTCAAATTACAATAATTTAGGCTAGAATTAAGATACCACGATAATTTAAAAACCAAATTAATCAGCTTTAAAGTAAATATGTAAAAAATCAGACTTTGGTCTATTTTCCCAGAGTGCCACATATTTACTGATGATATTGCACACAGTGTTGAAGGTAAATGTTATAGAGTGACAAAAACATATTTAAAAAGTGTCTTGTACAAATAAATCTTAACCTTTAATAAAGAATAATCAAATGGTTTAGGCTACATCATCTTTAAAAATGTGCTCTTTGTTGCTCTGTACTGTTAGCCATACATCTTTTATTTGCTCCTAATGAAAACGATATGACTACAACTTAAAGGAGAGGCCAATAGCAGAAATTTGAAGTACAGGCACCAGTGCGATAAAGAACTAACAAACATCACAGTCCAAAAACAACTTAATGCTTTTAAATATAAAACCACTTTATCACTGGCCTTGAAGTCTTGGTGAGTTGGAGCAATTAAAGATTAAATAAAACTCTTGATTTGCACAACTATTAACCTTTCTTTAGTGAGTAGTAATTTTCTAGAATGTACAGAGTAGTAATTTTCTAGAATGTAGAAAGTGATAGTTTTCTAGAATATAGAGAGTAGTAATTTTCTAGATTGTAGAGAGTAGTAATTTTGTAGAATGTAGAGAGCAGTAATTTTCTAAAGCGTGGAGAATAGTATTTTGTAGAATGTAGAGAGTAGTAATTTTGTAGAATGCAGGGATACAATGATACCAGGATGGAATAGATGCGAGTAGAGAATAACATTGAGATGATGAGAAGTACTGTTGATAGAGGGAAATGGACAGTCATGATTATTGACACCAAATAACAGGGGGCTTGATGACAAATGATACAATAATGGAGACAAAACATCAGCAACAAAAATACTAGACATTAAAAAAAAAAGACTACCAGTGACATCCTTAGTACTAGCCACCCAGTTCAAGTCGAGCCAATTACTGGGTAGAGGAGACAGTGATGGACAGGTCCTTGCCAGTTCCATTAGAAAACTCTTGGGCTGCTGATTCAGTATTGAATGGATGCGATAAGAGTGAAGTGGAGAAAATGGACCTTCGAAATAGAAGTGACATCTATCAACATCCAGTCCTGATTTATAGAAGCCATATTTATCTAAGCCTTTCTTGGACAGACCTAAACACAGAAATAGAAAAAAAAAGACATTGGGTCTTTACAAAGTATCATCATAAATGTATTTCCACCCATTGTCATTAAAATCACAATTACTTTTAAAGTCACTTATATTTTACTTATCACTTTTCACTTTCCCAAAGGGGAAAATTCTAGTCATTCCCACCAAAAATCAGTTCTTTAAGAATCACTGTTTGATGATCCACGTGAAAAGGCAAAATAATATTTTAAACATCAAAAACACAAAATTCAAATCCCATTATTCCTTGAACCACAACACCTCAAAACTTTTGACAAATGTTCAAGTCAAATATTCAATGACAATAATCACCTTCTCTATTCAGGCATTCAATGTCATAGCCTTCTGAGTTGAACCTTCCAGTGTTATCCACATTATTACTTGCATCCACACCATTGACGTCATATCCATATCGATCAAAACCCTCAGAGTTGTAACCGTATCTGTCAAAACCGCCAAAGTCATAGCCATTGCTATCATACCCATCATTATTATATGCTGAATAAGGAGAGAAATGAGAATCATTCATTAAAAATGTCTGTAATATTTGTACAGTAAAACTATTTAATCATTCTTTGCAAAAATTTTTAAGTACCACACATGACATATAACATTAGATTTAATTTAATTTAATTAACAATGACAATATTACTCAGCAAAAAAACCCATGAAATACAAATGCTACACTTTTTTTCACTCTTCTTCAATTTCACTCCTGTATTCTTAAAACCAACTCCTTTTAAAAGCTCATGTTTATAAATGTTTTTCTCAGTTCCGTTATATTTGACAACACTCAAGCCACTATTTTAAAAGAATGTTATTTAATGACAAAAAAATTTAGTGTGTCAAAACGATAGTCAGCAAGACATATCATAAGTCCTCTGTATATAGAGGTTGAAGATTCCCATTTTTCATATCTCTTCCCTTCAAGTTATTAATTTTTTTAAACGACAAGGGGGTTGGCAGAATGAGTGAGATCAAGAGACAGGCTCTTGGGGACTTGGAGAAGAACAAGTGATGATAAAAGGGAAAGAGCGGGGAAAACTTGGAATGAGATTAAATGACTTGCTCAGGACAGAGTTCAATGGAGGGACTTTATTGATAAAGGTCTCTAAAAAGTAAAGTAAAGAATATCACTTACATAGCCCATATCCACGAAGTTCATCATGCTCTATGCGCTTTACAATGTATAGTTTACCCCCGGCAGGCCATAACACT
>JARBEQ010254638.1:0-10893 GCA_030265355.1 Tritonia tetraquetra
AGATCGTTCGCTGCCCTCGGCCGGGTACTCATTTACACCTGAGTCGAGTGAGGTAAGCAGAGTCAAGTGCCTTACCTTAGGACACAACGCCAATGACATGTGGTTGTGAATCGGACCGGACTGGACTGTGCTGGTAGGGTAGGTCCCACCTGTCACCCGTTCAATTGGTCACCTCGTTCACCGTTGCTTGACCGCAACTCCTGTCGAGTTGTGTTAACCACTCAGCCACAGCCAAAATTTGGGCAACACCTAAAAATTTGACGCTCATTATGCCATTCAAGGTTCAGGCATAGTGGTCTGATCACCTGCTTGCCTTATCTACCTGATCCAGAGTGGGTTTTTTTCAGCACTGTGTCCAGCAATGGACATGGATCTTGGCGCAACACTCCTTATGAGTATGCGATATGGATAACAAAACAAAACATAACATGGAGGTAATGATTAAAATGATCGATCTGCGATGGGTGAAAAAGTTCAAAGGGCAAAGTTTGAAATGAGGTGCACAAGATGGTAATTAGTAGTCCAAAAGCCCTGCTCTATATTATGGTCTATTCTCTCTGGGACTACTACCGTTTTGTTTAATTTCCAAAATGAAATAATCTAAATCTAAAGAGGCGTCGAGTTTTGTTATATGCATTTCCATCTAATAGGGATGTCCACAGAAAGGATTTTTCCGATTTATACCTATTCAATCCTCTTCTTCTATTCTTATCTGTTTGGAAAACCGACCTTAGAATGCATCCTTATTCAGAGGGAAGGAAGACAGTACCGATATTTTCTTACGAAAACATTAAAAAGGCAGAGTTTAAAATTTGGTGCACAGAGGTAATCATTTCAGCCCAAAAGGTCATGACCCCTTAGACACATACCCTGTTTGCAAATTTCTTTTAAACTTGTAAGTTAATAAAAGTCGTTTAAAAATAATTTATAAAATGAAATCAATAACCTGTTGAGCCCACACTCAACAAACAAATTATAAACTCGTTTGAAAAACTAAATGGATTCTCTCAGTGTCACACAAGCAATTACCTCACATGAACAAATACATTGGAAAGGAATGAAATGAAAAGAAAATTGGACATTCAATTAACGGCAGTGAAGTGTTCCGATTAACACAAGGTATAAAACCAAAAAACACAATGGTCTCATTTACGTTATTTTGCACGCGTTAACACCTTAACAACCGGTGGTCTCATTTACGCTACTTTGCACGCGTTAACATCTTAACAACCCATTGAAGACAGACCTATTAACGTTTTTTTCAATGGACACAATGGAAGCGACAAGGAGGACATGGACAGAATCAATAGACATGTACACTCCCACCCTCCCCCCTTGCCACGCCACTCTTTCATTCATTAAACGCAGCAATTAGTACAACAGAGGGGATCCAAACACAAAGATGGACGCCCACTTCCTCGTTCAACACGCAGCTTGATGCAGTGGAGTGATGATAATGACAGTTGTCAGCTTTAAGGAACATTATCTATTGTGACATTATAACGATAAACAAACTAGACTAATTACAATTTGAAGTCTAAAGAGAAATAAGAAACGAAATAGGATCTAAACTCTTCTATGCCTGAAAGGAAAACACGAGAGTGCCAGAAAAATAGACGAGTCGTTTATGTGCTGCAATTCTATCTCCAGCGAGGCAAAGCCTCCCGCGAGCAGGCGTGTGTTCGAACCCCACTGATGCAATAACAAACGTTTCCTTGTTGTTCTGACACTGATTGATGTCCCATATTTACTGAAATTTGCACAGAGTTGTAGAACCTCCCAGTTTTTATTATTAGGTGATGGGGTGTCCACAAGGGATACAGTAATTTGTTTATTGGCATGTCTTTGATTAATACTGATAATTATATTGCTCATGGTGCCAGTAAAGAGTTGTGGCACAATGGGCTGATCATTTGCTTGTCTGACTCTCTGATCGAAATAATTTCCGGCTCTGTATTCAGTCGTGTTTGGTGGCCTGCATTTATGGCGGGTATCTTGTGTGTCTTTCATAGCTGAACAAAGGGCTGGCCCCAACACTGCTCTGTGATATTTTGGGGGGCTCGATCAATCAAACAAACAAACAATTTACTGACATAGTTATTACCATTTCGGGATCCACATCCCATAACCTTGTTGAGGTGTTTCAATCAATGCTTATTAGTAATTATTAATTTTTCACCTTTTTCACACTTATCAGCCTGTCTACAATCGAACTTAGTGAGACTCTATCTACATTGATCTTAAGGGCAGCGCCTCTAAAATTATGAATAAATCTCGAGACCCCCCCCCCCCCCTCTCAGCACTCTATCCAAGGCTAGTGAATATTTACTCTGCAACAAGCCATTTTCAACACATTGTTATGGAATAATCGTGCGTACAAATACAAGTGGATTGTTTTCACAAATGGAGCGAACAAACAATAAACGCGCTGTCTATGTTCAGCACAATAAACGAAATTAATCCTTCTTCCAGCAGCCCCCACTTTATTGTGCAAAGATCATAATACAAATGTTTACTTCTTACCACACGCCTTCCAGACGACCCACAATTCACAACTTCCGGTATTTATATTGGAAATGCCGGTCCTTATAGTGCACGCTTTTTATAGTCGGGTGTAGTAAAAACAAAGTCATTGAACGCTCTAACACGAGATCATGAATGAAACCGGCGCATGTCTCACAGTTCAGTGTGGTGCACCGTATAATATAATGTGTGTGTGATATTAATTTCAGCTCTTGGTTAAGGCCCGTGTTTCACCAAAGCTTTCGACAGATGACAGAAGACAGCTTTAGTAAACAATGGGTCTTAGCCGTTTGGGAGATAATGTAAAAACCTGGATTGAATTCGAAAAGCAATGGAACAATCTAGAGCCCATTGATAAGGAAACGCAGACACCCAGGCATCTCAAGCATTTTCCTATGAAGACATTCTGCTGGTAGGGGATGAGTCACTTGGACGGACGGTCATGGATATTCCCCATCATTCCTTGTCCAAACATGAGCTTGGAATAGAGACAGGCGTTTGCCTGTGTTAACAACATTACCGCCCTTCCCATTAAATAGACTTGACCCTCAAGATGCACACACCCCCACAGTAATACGCACGTGCACTACACACACACACACACACACACACACACACACACACACACACACACACACACACACACACACAAACACACACACACACACACACACATATATAAAATGTTTTGATGCAATTATTCAAAAATGATATTACAATACGGATGGTTTTAAAGCATTAAAAAGCATTGAATGCTTACAATATCTTTTTAAAAAGGATTTTAATTCATCATCTATCATGTTAATAAAATAATATAATATTATAAAAGTACTGAAGCAATGAATAAATTATATACGTCGATCAAATAGAAAACACAAATCACTATAACTTATTTATTTATTTCCCTTATGCGGAATCAGTTAGTGCTTTGTTATATTGTCTATATCGCAGATTACTACCAAGCAGTGTTGCGCCCAGTTCCATGTCCAAAGTCCAGCATTGTTGGATACAGTGCTGAAAAACTCCACTCTGGATCAGGTAGATAAGGCAAGCAGGTGATCAACCCACTGTGCCCGACCTTGAATGGCACGATGAGCGTCACATCTTTAGGTGTACTGCTGCTTTGGCTTGGTGGTGAACCCCTCAGTCCTCAGCTATAAGAACACTGGGCAGATTTTGCCACATAAGGCGTTCATATGTGAACATTAATTCACAATAAATAACTGGAGTATGCCACTCCTTTAGAACGAAAGGGAAGTAGAACGTTTCGGGCCACGACGCCCTTCTTTCAGCTAACAGACAAAAAACACAGAACACAACACGAGAAAGCCCAAAGGAAATTGATCCCCATGTCGCCACAAGGATTCGAAATCAGGACCCTCTGTGCACAAAGAGAATGCGACGTCTCTTGGTAACACAGTAAAAACAGTATCAGAGTATGTGGGGCTAGTAAGTGTCAGAGTATGTGGGGATAGTGTCAGAGTATGTGGGCTAGTAAGTGTCAGAGTATGTGGGGATAGTGTCAGAGTATGTGGGCTAGTAAGTGTCAGAGTATGTGGGGCCAGTAAGTGTCAGAATATATGGGGCTAGTAAGCGTCAGAGTATGTGGGGCTAGTAAGCGAGACTAACAATTAATGACAAGATGAGTGGATTAGCACAGAAAACTGTTGGGACCGTTGGATTCCATTTGGTCTCCACTGATTAGGACACGGATCGTAAAAGTGTGAAAACCCCTGGAAGCTTTGTCATTGTGAAAAGGCCTCGTGATGATAAACTAAAGAAGTTAAAGCACTTTTTATAATTACTTTTATTGATCTCCCTGTCCCTCCCAGTCTCCATGCCCCCCACCCTCTCCCACTTTTTCTCTACCTCACTGTCTCTATCCTTTTTCACGAACAAACACACAACAAACGCACATGTACATACGCATGCGGCAGTACTAGTAGTAGCAGCAGCAGGAACAGTAGTAGTAGTAGTAGTAGTAGTAGTATTTGTAGTAGTAGAAAAAGCAGCAGCAGCAGTAGTAGTAGTAGTAGTAGTAGTAGTAGTAGGAGGAGGAGGAGGAGGAGGAGAAGGGGAGGGGCGCCGGTAGTCGAATGGTTAGCACGCTGAACCGGTCAGCGTGGTCAAGTTACATTGATTGTGATCAGTGTGTGGACGGGTGATCACTCGGCCGCTGTGCCCTTAGGAAAGGCACTTAACTCTGCTTACCTCACTCGACTCGGGTGTAGATGAGTACCCGGCCGAGGGCAGCGAACGATTGTCAGAGTGCTAGTGCTGAAGCGCCGACAGGCAGCTCGCACTGTATACTCCTCATGGAGTTGAGAAGGATACAGGAGTGTTATGGCCTGCCGGGGGTAAATTATTGTAAAGCGCATAGAGCATGATGACTTTCGTGGATATGCGCTATATAAGTGCTATGCTTTACTTTTTTTTACCAGGGGTTTGCTAGAAAATGTACCAGGGGTCTGGTCTTAGAGACTTGATGTCTAGCGTCGGTTGGTAGTGTTTGACGCCTGGGCTGGAGCTTTGCCTGCATACCGCGGGGCGATGGGTCGGCTAGCGCGGTGTCAGCAGTGGTTTGAACCTTTTTCTTCTGGAAACTCCCATGGGTTGGCCAGGGAAGACTCGAAGTCGGTAGGGAAAAGCGTTTCTATCTGTATTTCTATTTTCATGATCACCGCAAATTGCGGGATCTCATCTAGTATGATAATTTAAAAAATATTTGGTCACGTCGAAACCAGATGTCTGGTCCTGATTGCTCATGATGGCGTCTTTCCTGCTTCCGGGTGAAATCAGTAACGGATACCGTCCTGTGCTGCTTCTGCCGCTGCCACTAGTACTACCACTACTACTTCTACACTTACCACTTCTACTACTTCTGGCACTACTACTACTACCACTACTATTACTACTATACCAACTACGAGTACTACTACTACTACTACTACTACTACTACTACTACTACTACTACTACTACTACCATTTCTACTATTACTACTACTACTATTACTACTACTACTACTACTACTACTAACATACATACTACTACTACTACTACTACTACTACTATATTACTACTACCACTACTACTACAACTACTGCTAGTAGTCGCAGTGGTAGTAGTAGTAACATAAGTAGTAGGATTAATATTAATAATAGTTTAGTATGAAGAGGAAAAGTAGTCGTAGTGATGATGGAGGTAGTAGTAGTAGTAGTAGCAGTTGTAGTAGTAGTAGTGGTAGTAGTAGTAGTTGTAGTAGTAGTGATGGTGGTGGTAGTAGTAGTAGTAGTTGTTGTTGTTGTTGTAGTAGTGATGGTGGTGCTGCTCCTGTTGCAGCTATCATTTCTACTACCATTCCGACTACAACAACTTCTACTGCTGCGGCTGCTGCTTCAATTCCTAAGTCTAATTACTATCATAAAAGATTTACTCCCCCATATAATAATAACATACCATACCACTTCTAAGTGCCCAGACGGAGTGGAATCACATCTCCCTCACTTTCTCACCACTCTCTTAGTGAAGACACAGAAAGACTATATAACTCATGGCGTGCGCGTAAAAGGGTTTTACAAATTATCTGGGTCTTCACCAAGAGAGGAACGAGAATATGAGGGAGATGTGATGTCTCTTCGTTTGAGGCCTAATTCAGACATTATGACTTACCAGTATAAAAGAGGAGACCGCTGGGCTGTTTGGTGCGAAAGTCCAGCGTGATGCGATCTTGATTGCTGACCAACACGTCCCCCTTTCTGGACAGGTTATAGGAGATGTACTGGGCGCCCAGAAACGTGGCGTCCGAGGGAATCTTCTCTGTGAAACAACAAGAATGGAAGAGAGAAAGATATAATCAGCTCATTATACACTCTCATCGTAAAAAGATCTTTTGGAGGGGAAGAAATGATTACAAATTCGTTCACTGATATGATCAAAAATTTAGTTCTGAAGATTGGGGGAGGAAAATGAACACAAATTCGTTCACTGACATGATCAAAAATTAGGTCTGAAGATCAATATATATAATTCGGTTTTTTATTATGTTTTTTATTGTGGTATGACAGGACGATATTATTGCGGCTGTAGTTGTTAGTTTTGTGCCCCTGGCAACGCTTTATAGGTCACATCTAAGGCTTGTTTGTTGTTTGCTTGATCGAGCCCCATTAATACCACAGAGCAGTGTTGAGGCCAGCCCTATGTTCAGCCATGAAAGGCACACAAGATACCTGCCATAAATGAAGGCACCCCGACCACCAAACACGACTGAACACAGAGCCTGAAACTCGTTCACATCTAAGGCGGGACATCCAATTCAGAGTCCATCTTTGATAGGACTTGGTTCCATTTATGGAAATCCACAGGTTCAGAGTTATATAAACTCCGAAAAAGTCCAAAGGAAAACATCTCCAGATCGCTGCCGGGTCTAGAACAAAGGACGGTCTGTGCACAAGGCGAAAGCGTTACCGCTAGGTTATGACGCCCTTCGATACAGATAATGATATCGCCCCCTTCGATACAGATAATGATATCGCCCCCTTCGATACAGATAATGATATCGCCCTCTGCTGTTAATCATACCGATAATGATGTTGCTCTGTATGATGTGAGTGACGATTGTGATGGTAAAGTGTTTATTCAACGACAATAAATAATTCCCGGAAGGTAATACATATATAATATGCCTCGAACAATTTGTGACAGCCAGTTTTGGTTTTTAATCTTATCTCCATTATCAGTTTTAAGCACAATCAAACATTTATTGTGTCGATATGTTTTAACTATATAATAATATGTACATCAAGATATGTCAAACAAGATGGATAAAAGTAATAAAAAGATAACACATAGCGACAAAAGAGAGGGGGGAAAGAGATCAAGCACCCTAGCGGACGGAAAACGCTTTAATACCCCCAAAAACATCAACTGGAAAAGAAAAGGACAGGACGTAAAAGACCGGAAAAAGAACTTTCAACTTCAACGTGAAAATCAGGAGCATCGCAATTGAATTAGTCGCCACCAAGACATAACCCAATTCCGTCCCACTGGGTGAAAGGGGTAGTTTTGTAACGGACCCGACTCGTTGGTCTAATGGGGACGGCGGTCAAGCTTTTCTGGAGGGACGCACTTAATGACTCTTCGGGTAGGTGTTAAGAAGATGTAGACCAGTGACGAGAGTTCTCACGGATGGAAGGAGATTAAGGTGGGTGAAGGAGCGCCCAGGGTTAGATGGATGACTCGAGAGTAGTCTTGATGCAAAGGGGTGTATAATGTTTGTATGATGTAGAGCGAGGGGGCTTCCCTAGCTAGGTGGTTAAGTTACTCGAATTTGGACACGTAGGACCAATTGGTTTTTTTTCTGGTCCGTTCAGAGTTTTTTAATGGCTCTGTCCTGGAGATACACGTGGAATCTTTTCAAGTTCTGTTGAACCGCCTTTGATATGACCTTTATGTCTTGAAATTTGCGTAAAACTTCAAACTTTATTTGTTTTGTTTTTGTTATCCAAACCACGTTAAAACCCTAAGGAGTGTTGGGACCAGCTCCATGTTCAGCATTGCTGAACACAGCGCTGCAAGAACTCTTTATTACTTTTTATAAAGTGTCATGTCTAACATAGACTCTTTTTTAATGACCAGAAAAGTACAGATACAAAGTGACGTAACAACTCAAGCCAATCATCACAGCCGTTCAACATTCACAAGCACTCAATTTTGCGAACTATTTAAAATCTCTAAAGTTTGAAGTTTTAACGCCCCTTATTACACATAAAGGCGTTCAACAGAACTTGAGAAGATTCCACGTGAATCTCTAGGGCAGAGCCTTGAAAACTCTGAAAGGTCCAGAGAAAAAAATCCGCACCAGGCGGGACCTTAACCCCGGTCCTCCGCGTCCAAAGTCTAGTGGCTTGACCACTGAGCTAGGGACGCCCCCTGCGAACTATTTCAATAGGACACTAAAACACACAACACTGTTAGACTACAGGAACGTTTCTCTACTTAGAACGCAGGCGTCCTTCATATCATTCTATAATATCCAAAAACCTTTTGATAACAAACATGAAACCAGCTGTTTAAACACAACCTCATGCGTCCAAATGTAATAAACGGGAACCGTTCAGTATGGAGAAATACTCCACAGTTGTGAATTAGAATATCATATGCATACATGTCTTGAATTCGTGCAGTAAGTACATATACTGCACAGTTGTGAATATCATATAGATCATAATGGGACGCCATCTGGATTCGAACTGCTCTGTGCTGCAAATGTGGTGCACGTGCTCGCAGACCATAACGCCAGCTGGTCAAAGACTTTAAAGGGCGGGTTCATGTCCTGTGAGGGGATGTACTTTAAACAGGAAGTGCCGTCTCTGAAATGATCGCCGTGTGTCAAAATGGGCATGAAACTTTTCATCTTGTTTGGGTGTCGTAAAGGAAAATCCAACCCCACAAATAGAACAAACTGAACGTGAAGACTCCATTTTAAAAGATCGTGTCTTAGAAAAGTGATTCTGGTCACGAACATAATTTGTTTTGTTTGCGAATTTGGTCTAATATCATTGCACATTTGTTACAATGTCAAATAACTATAATATCAACCGTTTTGCGAACACAAAACTAGCAAACAACCCTAAAACATTCCATAACGTATCTGTATTCGATCTTATAATCTAATAATTACCCATAAGTAATTCAAAATAAACCGATTGTCACAACTCTATACTAACACAGAGAAGGATGATGATTTTGAAGATGACAACGATGATGATGAAGAAGATGAAGATAACGAAGATGGTTTTGATGAGGATGTGAGTGACGATGAGAGTGAGGAGGGGAATCAGAAGAAGAGAAAGAATAATAATATGGGAATGATGATGTTGACGACGATGTTGCTGGTGATGACAATGATGGTGACAACAAGGATAATAAATGATGAAGATAATGATCATGATGATGACGACGATTTTTATTACGATGATAGAGAAAACGAGAAAATATCGATACCAAAAGTAATCATACCTCAAATGTTAAAGGCTTATTATCTACAAAATACAAAATTATTGATTCAAACCGCCACCCGCTAGTATTCCGAGCTGCGAGATTGAATCATAGAGCACCTTAAGAAGAAATGCAACAACGACAAAAAAAAAAAAAAAGATTGAAAGAGGAACAGAGTAAAACACGTCGGTGGAAAAGAAAAGCCTAGAAATGTTGTGTGAATAGGCGGAAGTGACTGGTACCATAGCAACAGCTTGGTCTCGGCCATTAGATTATTGCCTGGGATTAGATCTTTGTCCTCAAGCATTTTTTTTCTTCTCTCTAGCTTTGATTGTTTCTTGTGCTCTATATTCACACAAAATAACAGGATGGTGCCAAGGAATAAAAGGGGCCCGGTGTACGTTTCTGTTCGCGCCGTGTAGGCGGGCTATCTGTCTTTTTTTTGTTTTCGGTAGGTGCGCGTAAGACTATGAAGTCTCGCCGATTTTAGCCCTCCAGACAATAACATTAACAATCTGAAATAGTTTCGTGCAGGCATGTTTGTGGCTCATACAATTAATTTTTTTTCGGGACATTGGTTATTGAGATAATATTATTGTGTTTATCTGTTGCTATTCATAACACGGATAGAACCTATAGCGGATGTTATAATGGAGTTCGAGTGAAACTTAAAATTATTTTCGGAGACATCCAAAATAAACCGATTACGTCTTGAATAGTATTTATATAGTTATAAAAGGAGAAGGAGAGAACATAGTAGTGTACGTGAAGAAGAGAATAACCTGCAATAATATTCTAACAATCTTTGAACGTAAAGTACGACGCAAGATGTGACCTTGTGGAACAAAATGAAAGGGGAGAAAAATACTAAAACAAAAATTGTTAAAAGAACACACACAGAAACCCCCCAAAAAACCATAACACACACACACACACACACACACACACACACACACACACACACACACACACACACACACACACAGGGGGAAAATAAAGAATATTGCCAAATACCGTATAAAACCATAAAAATGCGAATGGAACTGGTCGGTAGGGGATTTAGGCGTTAAGTTCGGCAATACCACTAAGAACTTGAGGCCATCAGCTGGTGACAGGATCAACCGCAGTGACAACTTCTTAGCAACACCCCTGTGTATTGCGCTGGGTTTTCCATCCATACAAACGCCGTCTCATTTTGGCGATGAAAACGGACCCAGTTTTTGTTTCCTGGGTCAGTGCTTTATCTTTATTATAGTGATAATCCATTTCATATTCTTTTCAAATACGATTTGATAATATTAACGCGTTCTCTGTGAGGATTGTGGTCTATCTGAAATTATCAATGACCAATTGCTGCATGAGATAATATATA
>JARBEQ010254670.1:0-10892 GCA_030265355.1 Tritonia tetraquetra
TCTTGATCCAGAGAAATCCAGACTCATTGTGCTGGCCCTACACTGTAATGGTAAAAGGGAATTAGATAAGAAAGAAACTACACATCCAGCTAACCTCCCCATTTCCACTTAATAGATTAGTTTTATCTCAAATCCATGACCTTTGCCTTCACCACTCAGCCAGCTTGACTTGTGACGTATTGCTGGATAAATTATCTATTCAGTCTTACACAAGTTTGCCCAAGTTTTTAAAAGGATTGTTTGTGCTATGAGGAATTCAAACACTTAACAATGACAGAGGTAGACAGAAAGTTAAAAATATAGACTAGGCAATGACATGAATCTCCTCACAATGAAAATGTTTTTAAAAGGATCTAATCAATTACAAGAATTAAGACGCTTTAATGAAGCTGCCAGCTTTACATTGAGAGAAACTCTTGTCAATAATCAATTATTCCAATCAAATTGCTTTGTGAATTCCAGCCCAGTTTGTACGAATGTCAAAAGAATTTCTTCAGCTTTTGTCCATTTGTTGATGTCTTGTGATGTCAAGGTCCTCAAATTTTCTACAATTTGTAACATGCTTTTCAAGAACCTAAAGGAAAAATAATAAAAAATCTTAGAATTTACCAGCTCTGATCTTTTACCACAAAACCATAATTAATATCACAAACCTTAAACTTGCCTGGACAACAGAGATATAGTTCAAGGAATCCACGATTTAGGGAAATGTCAATGCATTAGATGACAACGGAAATTACCCTTACAGGGTACTTAATGACCTTTTTGTTTTCTCCCTTTCAATCTGACACCAGGCAAACACTTTGTCTGCCTTTGTACTGCACTACACACATATAATAATGTGAGCTGCCCCCTGAGCACACATCAGCACAGTATGGGCTATTTAAGTGGCCGGCTGTGGGGCCTTTAGACTACTTGAGATGGTGAAAAAAATTGCTTCCCCTCCTTGAGCAGCAGACAAATAGAAGAATCTGTGAGAAGGTTTGAGCATGAAACAAATGCAAATAGTAAAAAGGAAATATTTCGGAGAAACAGTGAATTCAATAAACAGTTTAATTCATGACAAAAATGTTTTAAAAAAACAAAAAGCTGTCATAAGAGCAAAAAGAAAAAGAACACTTACTTTTGTATTCGTTTGAAATATTTGGTCTGATCTATGTCTGGTCGGTCCAGATTATGAAACAGCCAGGTCCACATGATGCTTTGATAATTGGCAGCCAAAACTATGCTTGGAGCTCTGTAAGGAAATAGAAATTTACAAAAAATATTTCAGAGTCAATTTGTAAAAAAAACCATTTAATAGAATTTTTTTTTTAATTTATAGATAAAATCAAAACCACTGAACAATGAAGATCTCTTACCCATTCACTGCTAAGGAAAGGGAAGTGACCTTGTAATGTCAAAGAGAAAAATTGGTCTCCAATGTAAACATGCTTGGTTATGAAATTGAAAGCAAGGGTGGAATTACTTGACCATCTTCCCTTAGACAGTCTATAACTTTTGTCTTATAAATGTTTGTGTCATATGGACACAAGAGAAGTGATTAGTAGCACTACTTCTACCAGAAACGGCAGGCGGATACGGGTGAATTAATAATGAATAGGTGAAAGTAAAGAAAACACTTAAATATAGCGCATTTTTACAAAGTTCTTAATGCTCTACATGCTTAAATGCTTGTTTCAACCCCGGCATGGCATTACACTTCGTTCTCAGCTCCATAGAGAGCAATCTGCCTGTTAAGCGTCTCAGCACTAACATCCAGACAAGATTGCTCACTGCCCTCAGTCGAGTACCCATTTACATATAGCCCAGTGAGGTAGCAAAGCATCTTCCTGAGGCCACAATGCTGGACAATCAGAATAATATGATGTATCTATGCAAGTACTAATGAAGACTATCATTGCTTGACTACACTGAACTATCCATTGGTGCCTTCTAATAAGTTACACCTGGTATTGCGAAAATGAAGTTGCTTGACAGAACAAAGGATCTGTAATAAGTGAACCATCAATTTCCTAAGCATTTTAGTCAATGTAATTCTCTAAACAATACATCAGGATTTGTAAAAACCCACATAACTTCCCTCTTTTTGGCTTAGAAGAGAATCCATAGCCTTATATGTAACGCATAGAGACCCCTGACCAATAGAAAGTAAGTTTAAATTGGTCACAGCTTTGAGAAAGTCTAAACTCTAAGGTTAAGAATAAAGATGGTAAAACTTAGGTCTTCTGCTTGAAGTGAGATGGATGTAGATCTGATGTATGCGGCGATAGAAAATCTAGTTTTTTTGCCTCTCCAGTAAAATTTTATTCAACGGACTCATGTGGTTAGAGAATTACACCAAAGATATGAAAATACTTTGAGGTTTAATCTTACAAAAGAATGAGCCTTTTCATGTTATCACGTTGTCGAGACCGGAGAAGTCGGTTGTCTAGTGCTTCCTGTCTTTGTTGAAGGGCAACCTCTATCTGATCAAGGACAGTCAACATCTCTAACACAATTCGATGCATCAAGCCGATGATTTCACTCTCAGAAACATTGGATTTAGGGCATTTTCCTTTCTTCTGTAGAAATGACAAGAAAGAGACATTTTCTAGGTAACTTTTTTATATTTTTGTTCCGGGTTCAGGGAAGAAATCATAGTTGCCATGCTACAAATGAACAAATAAAAGCAGATCACAGCATTTGACTTCTTTCCAACATCAATAATTGTAATAGGAAGTCTAAAAACTGGTTCATTTTTTCAGTTTTGAACTACAAGACTTTTACTTTTAAGTTGTCAAACGTTTGGTTACTTTCTTTATGTTTTATCTAATGTCTTATGTCGGAAACAAAGCCAGAAATACTCTAGATGAGGACTTCAAAACAAGCAGATGATCAACCCATGGAATAAATGACCAGATTATCTGACTGCGCTAAAAAGAAATTAAGAAACCAGCCCAACCTGCCATCGGTGAAGTGTTGAAACTCTTCGTCTCAAAGCAACTTGAATGGAATTGTGCACACTCCCAAACGGTGTCATCAATCTGTCATAGAAATATCACATTTTAGATAGAGAACCGTCTAGGGCATTTTTGTACAAAACGAATATCATAAGAAAAATGTATTCTTTCCTTGTGATGACGATTTGATCTATAAGGTAAATTTTTGTTAATTCTGATTTGATGCACTTTTCGCTCTATATCATCAATATTGTCAGTGTCCAACTCCATTTCTCCAATTTATTTTTCAAAAGTAGAACCCCCTCTCACCCCCTCAACTGATTTCAAGTCCATTAATGCCAGTAAAGATAGTGAATTCCATGCACCTTATTTTGCGAGTTCCGCCAGAAGCTTTTTATTGAGGAGAAAAAAACAACTATTTTAATAGATTCAGATTTAACTGTTTTCCATAAGGCATCAACGACATACTACTATCTTTAACTCATTAACACATATAACAAGGTGGTTGTCTATAGCGTCAGACATTTTAAGTGAAATTATGTTCAAACCTGGATTTCATGTCTGGAAAGTTCCCCAAATGTAAACTCTTTTCTTCTATGACACAAAGTAAATCAATGACAGAGTTTTTGATTTCATGAAAAGTTGAATTATCTTTGATGAAAATGTCAGGTTCAGATGTCAAGCTCCTGAAACAAACAAAAAGAAATCTTGGGTTGTTCTCTATCATATAATATGGATTTTCTAAGAATCATTTGATTCCCCCTTGTAATCCTTTTAAACCTTTTATAGCAGAGCTCAGTATCAACCAAGTTGATATTTTCATGAATTAAACTTTTTGAGAGTAATAATCTGATAATCGCACAGTGGGCTGATGACCTGCTTGCCTTATCTACCTAATCTTGATTTTTTTCCAGCACTGTGTTAAGCAATGCTGGACATGGAGCTTAGTGCAAAATTGCTTAGTGGTAATGTGCACTATGGATAACAAAACAAAACAAATCTGATAATCTTGTGCTGAACTCAGCATTCTAAAAGTAGTGACTGTGATCAACATGACAAATAAAAAAACTGACAATGCCCGTCAAGGCTAGATACTATGTTACTACGACTACGATTCCAAATGTGACCGCTCTCGATACAGTGGAACATAAGTCAGAATTTATATATTTAGAAATATTTATGGTATCATTACCAAGGGCAGAAAACTCTCGGTGAATAGATTGAACCATTGCTGAGATATTGCCGGCATGTGTAGAACATCATAATAATAATCCTAAGGTGGATTTTTACTGCTCTCTTGAAAACAAAATCCTCTGACTTGTGTTCCGCTGTTTTAGAGGCATTTTAAAGGGTCAAGCTAGCAGTTCATTCCCATTGTCAAATTGTTTGGGGTTTTATATCCCGCAAAGAAAAATCGTTAAATACCAAATTGTTTAAATATGATGATATTGTAAGCACTTCAATGAACTTTGTTAAATCACAAATAACCCGTCGTCACTGGTCCCATGCCATATATGTATAACTAACTACAACTTGAAATTGAAAAGAGAATGGAAAGTCTGATATAATTTTCTCCTCAACATTTAAATCTACACAGACAAAGAAGAATAAAAGACATTCATTTATTGTCCACTAACCAGGATTTGAGATCAGGATCTGTTCTAAGACATCCGAGGATACGGGCACAATTCAAAGACAAAGTCTGAATCTGGGGAGAAAAATTATAACAAATCTTGAGGTAGTTTTAAAACAGAGATTATGCTCAAATCTTAACTCACTCAGCCCTAGACCCATGCCTCCATGTTTACTTAAAAAAATATGACAATAATATCAAACTCTATCATAAAAGACTCCACACTGATATACTTGGCATCAGTGTTTAGCAGTTGTGTACATTGATATTACGTTGATTAAGTTACGGTACTGTTATAATTTAAATTGAATCTCTTACTATATCAAAGCTTCAAAAACAAAAGGATTTATCTGTGAAACTGCTGAAGTAGAACATAAGATGAAATTTCTACATTTAGAGATATTGGTATTATCATCAAGGGCAGTCATTCCTATTTCCAAAGATCCCAAATTCATCCTGATAGGTTGAACAGTTGCTGAAATACATCCGAGTGAAGTTGGTAGGCGTTGTATTGTTAATAATGGTTTTTCCTTCCTATCTCAAAGGGAAGTCTCTGATTTATGTTCTGCTTCGAAAGAAGCGGTCACCAATGAGAATACTGTTTCCAATGTAAAGCAATGAAGTGACACCAACCTACAACCAACATATCAATATCACTGAATTGAATGGTTATAAGATATGAAGGTAAGGGACATACAAGGAAAGAATGTGTGACAGAGCCAGAAAAAAAGCCAAAGAGGAAGAAAAAATTGGCATGCGAAAGTGGGGGAACGAACCTTCTGGAGCGATATGAGGGAACCACTTTACCAGTGAGCTATGGCAATTTCCTTTTTTTTCTTTGGCTTATTTTTCTGTCACTTTCACATATTCTTTCCTTGTTTATCCATATTGTTATCATCAGTATCGGCTCCACATTAAATATATTCATAAGGTAAGGGACACAACTCAAGCTACACTATAAGTTGTGATGAAACAATTTTTCAACTGTAAATTATATACAAATTATGAGAAAAACCCAAGAGACTTTACTTCATTTGCCTCACTCGACCCGGGTGTAGAAATGGGTACCAATTCTCAAATGAGATTTGGGAAAGAATTTTGCGATAGATCAGCGCCTGTCCAGAAAGTGACAATTTGGCACTTGTCTGCTTCACATTACCAAAACAGGGTTAAGCTCCGGCCCTATGAGCTTAAAAGGCTTAAGGACATACTTGTTACTTCTATTTGTAATCAATAAACCTTGTTGACTCCACCTTTCTCTTTGCAATATCAGAAATTCAATCATCCATATCTTCGAAAGCTTACCTCCTATTGATTTACACATGGATATCATTTCAGGGATTCTATTTTGTCATTCATTATATTTAAATGCCGCTATTTTGTTATGGGGCGAATATAACACCCACATATTACAACATTTCTTAGTGAATGTTATAGTTGTTAGTCAGTTTTGTTGGCTATTCGAAAATGTATAACTTGAAAACCAATATTAATTTCATTTTTTCGCAAGCTTAAACATGAAATTTCCATTTTTTTCACCTCAGACTGTTGAATGACATACAACTGTACTGGCCAACAGCTCTGCCAATATTTTATAGCATTATTTTGTCAAACATTACAATTAATCAAGACATCACATAATAATAATTACATTCTACCAATATTCAATGTGCCGTCTTTCTCATACAGCACACTCACAGTCTATCTATGAATGCATCCAGTATTTTATTTACTCACTATAATATCAGTAATTGTGTGCAGCAGAAAGAGTATTGATGAATACTAGAAATTGACATGAGGAGTTCTCATTCCACACCTTTTGCCTCAGGCAAATCCTTCCAGTTTTTAACAATAGCTGAGGGCTACAGTAATTTATTTATTGGCCTGGCTTTGATTAGTACTGCTCAGTACATTGCTCATAGTGCCAGTAAAGAGTTGTGGACACAGTGGACTGATCACCTGCTTGTCTGAAATTCTTTGATCCATAGCATCTCTGGCTATGTGTTCAGCCATTCTTGAAGGTTGCAGAGTGCCTGCATTTATGGCGGGCATTTTATGTGTCTTTCATGACTGAACATAGGGTTGGCCCCAACACTGAATGTTAGGTGCTTCATAAATAACATTCTGACAAGATCATTCTCCTGGCTGGGTACTCAATTACAACTTAATGGATTTATATGGTACAGGAATTATAATGGCTTGGTACCAAGAATGAGGATTTGAAATGCTAATATTGACTACCTTCTCCTTCAACTCTGTCACTGGGTGGAATTTTGATTCATAACCTTCAACGCAAGTCATCAGTGTTTGAAGGTCCTGTGGACAATAAAATAAAATTAAATGCAATATGAATCAATAATGTCAAGGCGTGATTGTAAAAAGGTTATATAACATCGAATACGTTTCACAAGATACAGCAATTAAAATATTTATTCTGATAAGATTTTACAATATCTTTGCCAATTTCAAATTGGAAATTATAGACAAATTAAGAGAAAAAACCCCAAGATCTTGTTTATAACGCCAATTTAGAGAGACACTTTTGTGACCTAGATGGAAATAATTGATATCTTATTAGTTCAGCGAGACAAAATTAGAGACTGAAGAAGGCAATAGTAAATTGAAAGCGTATTTGTCACCAGGTCAGCAAGTGTTTTTTTCTTTCTTTCTCTCTTATCCAATTCCCTTTTACCATTACAGTGTAGGGCCAGCTTTATGAGGCTGGATTTCTCTAGATCAAGATATCAAGCCAAGCAGGTGATCAACCCACTGTGAAGCAAGTGTTTTTTCAGAGGCAAAAAATTGCTGTTGCTGAGTAGAAATGTGTTAAATTCGAGCCTTTGACTTGATTTTGGAAGTGTGAAGCGGCTTATAGCAGATCACTTTCCTAGCCTAACTTTTGTCAGATGAAAATTGGTACCCATTTCTACACCAGGCTTGGGGTGGCTCAATGGGAGCGTGGACTTGAAGCCATGACAATCCTCACTATAGAAGTCCAATACCTTCATCACTCAGCCTTCTTGCCTGCTAAATAAATGTGCTTATGATCAAAATCTAGTAGCTAATTCCCAAGTAAAATAAAATCATGTTCCACTGAACAAACTTACAGCAACATCTTTCTTATCCTTGCCAGCCAAATAACCAAAACAAACAATAATGAGCACACTGAGAGATGGAGGAGTACTATAAACATCCGCCTCCCCGTGTCCCAATCTGTCTCTTGCCCTCGGTCCACTCGGGTAGATGAGAAGATCATGGAGGAGGTCCTAGTTTTAGCGAATTGAATTAGATGGAGATTAAAAGGCAAGGGAAAATGATTTAAAAACCAACAAAAAAACCCAACAAAAACCCCACAACAATGGTTCAACATTCCATTTATTTTTAATAAAACATTAGCAAACAAAGGGACATCACTCTTCTGCTGACCTTAGGTAAAACTGCTTGAGTATCTTATTATTGACAATCTTTGGAGAAACAAGAAAAGAGTGTATGACAGTGGGTTTGGGTGGATTTGATCCTTCCTTTCGCATGTTAATTTTCTCAATACAAGACACTTATTTTAATCAAATCATCAATTATAGATTCTAGTTATCAGAAACATACAAAACATAATGTATGGAGCCAACATGAACCAATGATCATAGGGGGTCTATCCATGAACATTTATGAAATCCACTTAAAACATTTCTTAGCAATCAATTGATGCCTAATGTAAACTTACCATGAATGGTTCTCCCAGATCTTCAATCAATTTGTTATCTTTGCCATCAGGGAGATAACAATCCAAAATCTAAATGACAGAAAAAAATAATAAAGGAAATTAGCAAACCACTTAGGTGTATATTAAAACAGCTATTTCTTTTCCAAATAAAGTTCACTGAAAATAAAGATTTATTTCTTAAAAATGGAAAGAATGTTCTTCTTTCCTTCTGAGAAAATGGGAGGAAAAATAATAACGTTACATATGCATCCTTTACAGATAAATGTCTAAAACAGCAATCTTATTCACACCAAAATCTCTATGTAATACCTCAAGCTTTGTTTTATCTTCCCCTCCCCCACCTATGGGTCAAATAGTGGGCCAACTACTAGAGTTATTGTCTTTATAGGAAGTTTTTGACATTTTTCTCTCTGCTATTCGACTATGTAATACCTCAGTAGCCTTACCTCTTCAAAAGTTGTGTACAGAGTTGTTGCCTGGAGAAAATAGAATGTTCAAGATACAATAAGAAGACAACTTTTTAAAATTCATAGCCATTGGAAATCCAAAATAACATTAAACCAATGGAATCAATCAATAATTGTTTACATTTCTCTCTTTTTCATGTAAAACTAAACACCAAATAATGGCATATCATCATTGTTTGTGTTGGACTGATAGTGATGTTGTGCAAATTACAGGTAGTGTCAGAAGAATAGATGGTGATATTGTATGGATTGAGATGGATATTGTGCAGATCAAGGGTGATCTTGATAAAACATTCACCTCAGCTGTCACCAAGCGGTGCATACAGTTATTCGCTTTCACAAAACGTCGTCTCAATGCATGTTCTAGAATAGGAAAACCTTGAACACAACTGAATCCGTATCTGAAAAAAATAAGTTAATTAAAAAAAAGAGATTAAAATAATAAGCCATGGCATCACTCTAAAGGAAGCATTAGAGTTCCATGGTTGAAACACAAAAATATCTCAGTCAGACTGATAGTGATTTGCTCAGTATATAAAAGGGGAGACAACAAATTAAATTCCACCATTACAACAGTACCGTCGCTGTCGGATTATAAACGTACAAATACAATTTTTTTCACTTTTTATTTTTCGAGACCATAAGACACCAAAAGCTTCACACTACTGAAAGTGATTTAAGGTTTAAGCCTCCTATGGACATACTTAATAATACTAACAACTGATAACGACTTATTTGGTTGATTAAACACACATCATCTAATTCCATTTATCTTCTTTTAGGATCAGCTTAAAAATATATTTTGAAAAAAGGAAAAATTTGAAAAATCCAGGAATTACTTTTTATTATGATGTAATCGAAAAACATCCAGAATCAAGCCCTTATTCTTCTCACCAGCCATCCAACTGCGCATGACAAATTCCTTCACGCTGTTTGACAAATCATCAGACAGATCTAAATAAAGATGATATAAAAAATCCATGGTTATCTATTATTGTCACACATCAAGAAAAGTTAACAAAAAGCAATATTTTCAAGTACAGCACCTTCAGACCTAAATAATAAGAGGATAAGATGCGAATAGTCAATAAAAGATTTACAAATTTACTGGATGATTCACAGCATAAACTGTACAGCTGATTTTGGTCATGATTATCTCAAACACTGAAGAGAGGTATTCTAATGCCAAACGATAAAGCGACATTTCTCCTTCTAAAAAAACAAGTGTGTTTACCTGTATGAAATGATTTCTTTAATTTTGCATTAAAAAATATTTCATTTGAACAGCTCATCCTACAAATTACCTGGAAAAGATCCAGCAATACTATCCACTTTGGAGAAAGAAAAATATTGCCTTGGATGAACGGTACATATATCAACAGTTTTGGACATCAGACGGGAACTCAGACTTGCTATTAATGCCAGCAAGAAATATGTATACCTGTGTTATGGTAAAAGAAAAAAAACTAAACAATATTTTGAAAATCATCTGCTCATGCTTTTTTCTCGATTCTCGAATCAATAGAAATGGTAAATAACTCTTAAAATAAAGATTGTAATGTGCAGGTGACAAAAATCTTATTTACCCACTACATAAACTGTTTTGTTTTGTTATCCAAACCACATTATAGCCCCAAGGAGTATCGTGGCCAGCTCCATGTCCAGCATTGCAGAACACAGAGCTGGATCAGGAAGATAAGGCAAGCAGATGATCAGAGCCCACTGTACCGCGAACCTTGAATGACACAATGAGCGTCACATTTTTAGGTGTTGCCCAAGTTTTGGCCATAATAATATTTACTGTTGCCCTGGTAGTAAACCCCTCAGCTATAAGAAAACTGAGCAGATCTTGCCACATAGGGTGTACATAAAATGTTGTTATTGTTATCTAAAACGAGTGGTTACGGTTCGAAGTTGATCAGCAATAAAGCTAGATATGAAAAGATCTTGGGAGTGACAAAGATGCAGAACATTTTGGATTCCAACCTCAAAGTCTCAACACAAATAACTAATACCAAAAAAATATGGAGATTTGAAAAGGGAGCAAAATCATCCCTCTCCTTTATGGCACACCTTGTTGTGGTGGAGAGGCTTGAGTGGTCTAATGACTTTGAGGGCTATACCAAACA
>JARBEQ010254692.1:0-10890 GCA_030265355.1 Tritonia tetraquetra
ACATTAATTGTGCAGTAAGGTCATCATGCTAGATACATTCATTGTGATGTAAGGTCATCATGCTAGATACATTCATTGTGCAGTAAGAAGGTCATCATGCTGTTCCTTACCAACTTTTGCCTCTCCCCGTACGTGTGACGATCCGTGACCTCACCAAAGGTGTGATGACGTCATCGGCTTCTTTAGCAGAGCCATCACATATATAGACACCTCCTGGTTTGCATACTTGGATCTGAGGTAAGTTGTGAAAATGTTATAAGTGCCAGAAAAAACCCTCAGAAAAATAGCCATAGAAAGATCTGTGAAATCAGGAGTGTACTGAACCAGATCTGTGAAATCAGGAGTGTGCTGAACCAGATCTGTGAAATCAGGAGTGTACTGAACCAGATCTGTGAAATCAGGAGTGTACTGAACCAGATCTGTGAAATCAGGAGTGTACTGAACCAGATCTGTGAAATCGGGAGTGTACTGAACCAGATCTGTGAAATCAGGAGTGTACTGAACCAGATCTGTGAAATCCGGAGTGTACTGAACCAGATCTGTGAAATCAGGAGTATACTGAACCAGATCTGTGAAATCAGGAGTGTACTGAACCAGATCTGTGAAATCAGGAGTGTACTGAACCAGATATGTGAAATCAGGAGTGTACTGAACCAGATCTGTGAAATCAGGAGTGTACTGAACCAGATCTGCTATCAACGGGAAGAAATTATATGCCAGTCAGTCTTTATTTTAGAATAAAAACATAATGATAATATTTTACCACTCCTAACAAAGCGGGAGATAGGACAGCAAATTGGCTTTCGAGATCGTAAAGGCCTGTTCTCATTGCGCGGGTTTTGTCAGTACTTTCCGCACGCCGTTTGTTTTTATTCACAGAGGGTTGATCACCTGCTTGGCTTAATACTTTGATCCAGAGAGATCCAGCCTCATAGTGCTGACCCTACACTGTAATGGTAAAAGGGATTTGGATAAGAAAGAAGACGAAAGAAAGTTTGTTTTCATTCACTTCCCCCCTTTACCAATGTAATTTGTCCCGAGCGATGCAGCGCTGATAGATAAATCAGGTAATCAACGGCGGTGAGTAATAAAATAGTCAATCTATTATAAGGAGGGTGTCCGTTCGGAAAGTACTGGAAAAAAGACCCGCGCCACGAGAACACACCTTAACAAACAAATTATATCGTTACTTCATTATTATAACTACTACTAACTACTGAGTCTATCCTGCTTCACTCGACGATATCCTAACAATCGTCTAACCTATCGGGATGAATGTAGTATTACCAAAGATCATCTACGATAAGATATTCAACTCAATGACTTTTACCGATGACGAATGAGAGTGATGTCCCTTTATTATCGTTTGTTCCCAGAATTCTCTTAATGTTTTGGTAACATAATCGATACAATAAAAAATAAAATTACGTGAAATAAAAAAATATCGCACCAAAATCATAAAATGCGTTCTACCCGGTGCACGCTATGGCACAACTAGCACACAATGTGCAAGGAAAACTACTCTTAAAATCCCCTCACTCATTTTATAGTGAAATACGCCGAGTTGAATATCTTATTGTAGATGATCTTCGGTATCATTGGAAATAGAAATGACTGCCCTTACCAATGGTACCTTTGTTTGTTTGATCGAGCCCCATTAATACCTCAATGCAGTGTTGGGGACATCTGTATGTTCAGGCACACAACATACCTGCCTTAAGTGCAAGCACCCGACCACCAAACATGACTGAACACAAAGCCGGAAATTCTGCAACAGGTGTAGCTACCAATTATCATTACCTAAAACTGTGAAAGTAATTTGCAATAGAACAGCGTCTTAACGCAGGAGGTGACAAGTTGTCACTTACTGTTAGCTGAGGAAGGGTATTAACCCGAAACGTTATTCGTCACTGTCCTTCATCCTTTGAAAGTTTTTATTCATTTTCGTTCATGGTTTTACGGGTTGTGCGGGGGGGGGGGGGGGTAGAGGAAGGGGAGGGAGTGACTTACCCAGTGACGTACAAAGCGAATGACTCCCTTGGGAAGTTCATCCACAAGACCTTTGTTTCGTACTGTTTTGTGTCCAGGCGCTCTCTCAAACAGCTTGGGCGGCATGTCTTTCGTGGAAAACGCGAAGAGGAAAGTGAAGAAGGAAAAGGAAAAAAATTCAAACCCGCCATTTTTAATTAAAATCGATAGGAAGATATTATTCTACCTCGATATTGTTTACGAGGATATTTTTGTTTGCTAAGCTTAAAGAGAAGTAACTCTAATCTGCCCAATATTTGCACATAAAGTACGTCCTACAAGCCCCCCCCCCCACCCCCCGCCAATGGACTACGTCATTCCTAATGGTCCATGAGTGGCATCTTGTCTGATCTCACTCTTTCCCTCTTTTCTTTTTCTACCCCACAGGGGTCTGGTGTTTATAAATGGACCCTCTGTTCACCAACAAGGGGGGGTGCAGCGCTCCATGGACTGCTTATCTTCCCTAGTGGTCTATGGGTGGCATCTAGTTAACTTTGATTCGTTTGGAGCCGTGTTCCTCCCCCCCCCCCCCTAGAGGTGATAAATAGAACTCCTAGAGCTCACAAAGTCACGTTTCGCGTGCTTAATTCGAGATAACCATGAGGTCTAAATGAAGGCGGACGTATAATTCATTAGTGGCAAAACTTTCATTCAATTGAGCACGCACCAGACTTAGTAGTTAGCTCTATTCATAATCTCTTTGGTCCCACCGGAAGAATTCCCACCTTCTTGTCGTCGGGGAAAGGGGCGGGAGGGGGGGGGGGGTGTTACGTAACTTAGTGCCCCAAGAGCTATACCTAAAAGGTCACCCATGGCGGAATGGTCAAAGGAAAAAGATCCGTCAAAAAGTACTCCACTGACGGTCCAAAACTTGGGGTCTTTGGCATTGGACTAACATCACATTCGTACGTGGAAAAAATGAAAAAGGGAAACTTTACAAAAACCTGTCAAACAGAAAAATAGACAAAGCTCCCGGAAGAAATGAGTATCTCCTGTAGATAGAGCTTTAAAGACTCAGGACATTCCTAGGTGGACGTGAAAACCAAAGACAATGACAGATAAATGACTGCAAAACAAATTCATGAATACGTCAAGAGATTAAAAGTCATATAAGAATTTCTCAGTCAGTTCGCCCATACCACCGAGAATGGGGAACCAATGCTCCAGTGTCTTTGATTTGATAAAAGGACTTTACCGACATTCTATCATGTGTGGATACAAGTCAGAAACCCGCAGAGTGTATTTTTGTACATTGTTCCTTTTTGATCGGCCTCATCACCAACAAAGCATATTCTTTTCAACCAAGTCACGCGAATACATACTGCATTTAGATGTATTTAGATGTATTTAGATGTATTTAGATATATCATAGTATAAGATTAACCAGCATGCGTGTTCTTATCCTCGATTAAGAAACAAGTATCAACAACAACAAACACGTTATGCAAGGACCAAAAAAAAAAGAAAGAAATAAATAAAAAGAAAAAAAGGATATTTGTGGCAATAAAGAAACCGAACACAGGTAATATTGCCTTATTCAATATGCTATCCAAACCACATTACGTGTCATTAGTGGAAATGTATCAACATCACAATAGATACCACATTGCTGGACAAAAAAAAAAAGAAAAAATTACCTTATTTCAATCTGAACAACCACAAATCAATAAATTGTGAATGGTGTCATCCGTTCACTAAAATAATCCTGCTTTTCACATAGCACCAAAATGCATCCCTCAAACATTACCGAGTAAATTCTACAATAAAGAATAATGGCGGTCTTTTCCCTCAGCTTTGGAAAATCAAACGGAGGTTATGACTTTTGAAAAAATAACATTGTTCAATATTACAAATGAGAATCAATGAAAAGACAATCTACTCCGCTACATTTTGCCATGACATCCCCGAACATTTTACAAACAAAATACAGTCGACTCCACTTGTAGCGAAGTCGGTTGTAGAGATCTTCGGATGTAGCAATCTTTTTCCCTGGAACGGGCACCGATGTCACACAAACTCAGTAAAAATCAAACAGTTGCATTGACTTCACGATATCTGTCGTGACGGTTGTGGTGAAGTGTATTCTTATCCCCGGCCCTTAAAGCTTATACATGTAGTAAAAAGACAACGGATGTAACACCAGTGTTTGTCCATGTCTCTTATACTTTAAGCATCATTTAAATAAAGAATGAAAAAAAACAACACACCAAAAAACGAAACAAAAACAAACAAGATGATAGTGTTGAGAGGGATTACAATAACACAGTGTATTTCCACGTGGTCATGATGCGTTATCCAGGTGAGGTAAGTAACTCAATCATAATTGTTCAGTAAAGTTATAGAGGGATTATTTCCCTTGAATGTGTCATCCGACGGTTGTATGTAGTGTACTCTTGATGTAGCGATCTTTTTTTCTGGTCCCCCAAGGACATCGCTACAAGCGTAGTCGACTGTACAATGGGTTTCATAGGTACCTACTTTCATTTCCTCATCTATGTGAATTTTGTCCTCACACGAGAAAGAGTTCATGTTCATTCTGTGACTTTGCCATCTTTAAATCAATATTAGTATTATTCACACATTACCAAAAGCACACGTTGCAATGAAACTGCTGTGACCGATATCGAACGAATTTCGAGTCGGCACAATTAATGTAAAAGGACGAAATGCGGAGCTCCCGAAATAGAAACAACAAAAAGAAACCCAAAAAGCAATAAATACATTTAAAAAATTCAGATGATGATAATATGTAAATAAATGTATATAGTATGTAAATGTTTAGTGCTGTCAGCAATATGAATGTCAATCTGTGTGTCAATCATTTATTTTATTTTGTAGAGCGCCTTTGAGCATTGCACAATTGAATATGGTGCTATATAAAAGCTTGTTATTATTATTATTATTATTATTATTATTATTATTATTATCATTATTATTATAATGATAATAATAATAATAATAATCATTATTATTATGATGACAATGATGATAATGATGAAATAAGAAAAGACATCTCAAATTCCTGAATAAATGTAACGTACATTTTCAATCAAGATTATCAAATCATGTGATCACACGGCAGCTGTTGATTGGTTATGAGAGATACAGATTAGTAAAAATATTTTTTTACGCGAACGTTATTAATATACTTCCCCGGGTCACGGTAACGACCTCTGAACTATTTTGTGTGGGTTCTTTGTAGTAACATCCTTGACCACGTAGAATCTCGTGTATGAAAAAGTACCTCCATTCATACTCTTTGCAGACGGTGGTGTCTGCGTTAAATTTGTCCCGTCTTGATTACCGCAACTCACTGCTCGCTAGTTTTCCTGATGTAAAGATCGATAAACTTCAAAGAGTTCAAAACAGAGCTGCCATGCTATTTTTTGGCTATAACCGTTCAGAAAATACAGTAAGTATGTCCTCAAGCCTGTAAGGCTCATAGGGCCGGAGCTTAGCCCGGTTTCGGTAGCGTGAAGCAGACAAGTGACAATTTGTCACTTTCTGGATAGGACGCGGGTCTATCGCAGAATACTTTCCCAAGACTCGATTAAGAATTGGTACCCATTACTACACCTGGGTTGAGTGAGGCAAACGGAGTAAAGTTTCTTGCCCAAGGAAAAAACGAAGTGCCTGAAGCTGGACTCGAACCCACGACCCTCGCCATGGAAGTCCGTAGTCTAGACCACTCGGCCACCTCGCCTCCAAGAAAATATAAGTGTGAAACAAATGTAAAGAACCCTCCACTGGCTACCCGCAAAGATACAAAATTCCTTCTTTATTTCAAGCAAAGAAATCACGTTCTCTGACTTACCATGAGAAAATGATAACCGATATATCCCTTCTCGGCAACTCAGACAACTTGGTACTAAACTGTTACAAGTTCCAAAAACTCATCATAAACGTATTGGAGATAGATCTTTCAGTACAGCCGGACCCACTGTTTGGAGATCGCATCCTGAATAACTAAGGCTAGTGGGTAGTGCCACGACATATAAGAAAAAAATTAAAGACACATTCATTTCGAAAATTTATCATAGAAGGATTTATTACCATTCCTAGAAAATGTCCTTTTCTGTGGTGGTGGTGGTGATGATTTGTTTTATCTATTATCATCGATTTTTATTCATTATTAGTACTATTGTGTATTAATTCTTGTTGTAGACATATATGCACAACATTATGATAATATGTATATAATGGATTTTAGCATAGATTTTAAAATACAACAGTTGCATGTACTTAGAGTTATGTAAAATGATGTAGGATGTGAGTGTAAGTAGTATGGATGTGGAGTGTGTCAGACTATTGTAAAGCGCCTTGAGGTTTCGACATAATGCACCGTACAAGTACATTTTATTATCATTATCATCATCATTATATCATTATTAATTATCATTATCATTATTATTATTATTGTTGTTCTTCTTTCTTATCCAATTCCCCTTTACCATTACAGTGTAGGGCCAGCACTATGAGGCTGGATTTCTATGGATCAAGACATTAAGCCAAGCAGGAGATCAACCCACTGTGAATTTATTTTTCTTTATTTTTTTAAAATATTGTTATTATCTTTGTAGGAACACAAATCGGACCATTCTTCCACAAAAGAGCCTTAAGTATCAAACTCTCCTACTTTATATAGCCGATGAATAACCACAGCGGCAGCAGTAATTTGTCTATTGGAAGTGGGTTGATCGCCCACCTGTTTGAACCACATAAATTCATTACATTTTCAGGCCTGTATCTAGAAACTGGTGGTGGTTGAGAGGTGTCAGTTCTAAAAAATAATTATTCTAAAGTTTGAACTGTTATTATCGAAGGTCGTTCTAGAATACTTTATCGAGAAGTTTCCACTTGAATCTCCAGGGCAGAGCCAGAAAGAAAAAAAAACCCACGCTCGGTGAGCTCAAACTCCGTCTTCCGCATCTGAGGTGTCTGTCCTCAAGATGTGTTGGCGTCATGTGTGCTATTTAGGCTGGAACATGAGGCTGGCCCCAACACTGCATTGTAGTATTAACAATCAAGTAACGGCTCGGGGGGTGTCCGTAGCTCAGTGGTCAAGTAACTTGACCGGGGGACCGGGTTCAAGCCTGCCTAGTGTCAGTGTTTTTTCTGGTCCTTTCAGAGTTTTCATTTTTCTGCCCTAGAGATTCACGTGGAATCTTCTCAAGTTCTCTAGAACCGCCTTTGCTATGACCTTTATGTATTGAAAAGGGCGAAAAAAACTTCAAACTTGTGAACTTTGCGTAAGGGTGTGCGTTGGGAAGACTAAAAGATGTGATTTGTTGGAAATGTGAATCTCTAGTCTACATAAAACAGCATTATAAATTGTGTCATCCTTTTTTTTTTTTTTACGAGGAAGGCAGGGAGGTTATCCACTAACACAACACAGCATGCAGATTCATGACTTGATTGTTTGGATTACCTCCCTTTGAACGTCACTGACATCAGGAGGGGATAGCTTTGGTGACGATAAATTGCATCAAGGGATGTCAGGGAAATGTAAGCGTGTCTGAAGAATAGCCAGAGGGAAGAAAAGTAGTGGTGTGTCCAACGATCATCTACAATAAGATATTCGACTCAATGACTTTTACCGTTGACGAATGAGAGCGATGTCCCTTTATTATCGTGTGTTCCAATAATTCTCTTATTGTTTTGGTGCTCTATTATGTTTTGGTTCGTTCAATACTCGATACAAAATGGTATGGTCGTAGTGCGCTCTTTAATCAAAATTATGTGAACTTAAAAAAAATATCGCACCAAAATCAATATCCCGTGCACGCTGTGGTGCAACTATCATAAAGGGTGCAAGGGAATCCACTCTTAGATTTTCCTCACTCAATATATAGTGAAATACGCCGAGTTGAATATCTTATTGTAGAAGATCGTTGGTTTTTCAACTGTGGGGATCGAACCTACGACTGCCAACGACAATTCCTTCGCAACCCTGCGATAGAAAGCCACACGCTCTACTGGCTGAGCTATCTGCCCCTCCATAATAATATGATCCCCACTGAGTTGGTAAAATAGTTTTCTTCTATGGCTATCTTTATGGCACTTTTTCTTTTAAGTTTTGAAGTTTAAAGTTGTTAGTTTTACGCCCTTGGCGACACATTATAGGTCATATTTTAACAAGGCGGGAACTCCGATTTATAATCCTTATCCGATACGACTTTTCCCCATTGGAAACACAAGGGTCAGAGCCACGAAACTCGGAGAAATTTCAAAGGAAAAAAATCCCGAGGTTACCGCCGGGATTCGAACTCATTACCTTCTGCTAACGAAGCTAAAGCGTTACCGCTAAGTCACCAAGCCCCCCCCCCCCCCTTTCCAGTACAATTTCTTTATTTCATTCATACCATGACCATTTATCACTACCAGTGCCGCATCCCCTTTAAGTTGACCGACATTGTATTGGAAACGAAACGGGACCATCCAGTAACATACCAAAGAAGCCACATTCATGTCATATATCTTTGAATTACCTCTCTTTGAACAAGAGACAGAAAAATCCACCCCCTTGCTTGGAATGATTGATCGCATAGACTGCGCTCGTGTGAATAGTTTTGAGATCGCACCCTTCTTCGAATCTTACTCGTAAAGCCTAAGCCCCAAAAATGTCATATTCTCCAGGTCTTCAGAGCTGAGGATGTGTACACACTTGCATATTGGTCATTTTCTTTCTCTCTTTCTTTCTTTATCAATAATCTTTTTAGTACCTTTTGGTGTAAGGTTTATGCGTGATACACAAACTTTGGTCATTGATCCATATTCAGTGACATCCTCTTTGCCTCTACAAGTCCTAGATCCTCTCTTTTTTTGTTTCTGAAACTACACCCTGCCACATATTTTTTGATCTACCTCTCTAGGTAGTTTTTTGATGTTTACATTTTCTAGTATTTGTTAGAAATTCTGTTATCTTTCGTTCTGTTTAAATGTCCAAATCGTCTTAATTGATTTTTAACTATTTTCATTTCCAGACTTTCAGTTTTTACTTCTTCCCTAATTCTAGTATTTCTAGTCAGATTATCCATGTCTTCAGAGATGATGTTGAGTACACACTTGCTTATTGGTCATTTTTTGTGATTTGTTAATACCGTTCAGTGTATTGCTTGTCGAGCTAGTAAAGAATGATAGATGCAGTGGGATAATGGGTTCCCTGCCTGTCTGAAATCCTTTTGGATCCAAACCAATTAAAGCTATATTATTATGTTTGGATACTCATGGTATCTGAAAGGTGAAACGATAAATGAAAATGTAAAAACTTCCAAATGAGACAAAACAAAGGCGTAAAACGTTTCGGGCAAAACCCTCCCTTGCCTCAAGAAGAGTATACATGACTAAATATGGCGATGTGCAAAACACTCAAACCCCAAAGCAACCATCTGGGGAATTTGTAGACATTCGCTATGTTCTTGTGCACTATTTGGGGTTGAACATAGTCCAGTTCCCAACACGGCAATTAAAAGATCTTGATGAAACAAACATTTTCTTTTCCTTTAGAAAAATATCTTGGCTTTTGACGAAGGCATACGAATGTGATAGATTATGGTGTCCATTAACAAGATATCTTACATTCCGAAATTGGAATCGTATTGTCAATTCACCAAGTTCAGGAGTTGACTTTTTCCGATTTGTTGTCCTAGCAGTCATTCACTGCATGATATATAGGTAGTCTTGGCCGTCAGATATCATCGTCATTAAAATTAAACTATAACCATAATCTAATCATCAGAGGGGACGAAAAAGAAGATTATAAAGAAGAAGGAAAATTAGAAGAAGACGACGAAGAAGAAGAAGAGGAATACCGAACCAATGCTGAAAGGATGCCCAGTTCAATCTCTGTACTTGTTACAAGGCTCTAGTGATATCTCTATTAGACTACGCAGCTGTCGTCGGGGAAGCCCATCATAAGAACCTTGTTGAATCATTGGAATCGATATAAAGAACCTTGTTGAATCATTGGAATCGATATAAAGAACCTTGTTGAATCGTTGGAATCGATATAAAGAACCTTGTTGAATGGTTGTAATCGATATAAAGAACCTTGTTGAATGGTTGGAATCGATATAAAGAACCTTGTTGAATCGTTGGAATCGATATAAAGAACCTTGTTGAATCATTGGAATCGATATAAAGAACCTTGTTGAATCATTGGAATCGATATAAAGAACCTTGTTGAATCGTTGGAATCGATATAAAGAACCTTGTTGAATGGTTGTAATCGATATAAAGAACCTTGTTGAATGGTTGGAATCGATATAAAGAACCTTGTTGAATCGTTGGAATCGATATAAAGAACCTTGTTGAATCATTGGAATCATTGGAATCGATATAAAGAACCTTGTTGAATCATTGGAATCGATATAAACAAGAACAGCGCATCAGTTCGTGTGCGAGACCTACCTCGACAAGCTAGAAATAAAAGTCATGACAATCCTATGGATATTCTTGTGCCATTGTCCATTAATTAAGTCAACTGAAATGGCAATATAACTTGAAGCCATAAACGTGAATTAGATATTCTCCGGATATATTTGTCTATGGAAAAGCCACTCCCAAGAAGCTACTGGGGCCAACACCATCTCGGCCTTCAAACTGGCTCTCACATCTTGGCTAACAATTTCATAATCTAATACTGTCATCAAATTCTCAACGTTGTGTGTCGTTGTCGTCGTCTCTGTCCTCGTATACGTCACTCATCGTGTACCCATGTAGACTGGTCCTCCAACCAAGGGGGTTTCTACATTACTATGAAGAAGAAAAAGCAGAAGAGGAAGAAGAAGAGGAAGAGGACGAAGAAGAAGAAGAAGGAGGAGAAGAAGAAGAAGAGGAAGAAGAGAAGAAGAAAAAGAAAAA
>JARBEQ010254714.1:0-10887 GCA_030265355.1 Tritonia tetraquetra
ATTTTTGTGAAGGGGGTCGCCAATTGTTCTGGGCAGTGTTTTATTACATTACCACTCAGCATGTCAGGCCCAGGTGCATCCTAAACAGTATTAATCATGGCCAATAAACAAATTACTGATGCCCTTGTGGTCACCTCCTCAGCCCTAGTAAAAACTGGGAGAATTTGCCACTGTGAGCTTGGAAGCCACAGGTTCTAAAAGTGTCTGATCATGGTTGATTTTTCATCCTAGGTCTATTTTGAATTTATGTAGAACATATTTTGTTGTTTCCCTCACTCTAGGTCTTCAAACTTTGCCAAGATTCAAAATCACAAACGACAAAGTCTTCAGGAAAGCGCCGATCAGACGACAAAACTGAACAGAGGAGTAAAAAATCTCAACCATCCATTGCAGCATTTTTTAAACCTTCAAAACAAAAATGATTTCATAGGTATATTTTTTATACGATATCAATAAAATATATTTTTATAATGATATTCTTTGTTTTGAGTTATTTTTTAATAACATGAAAGAAAATTAACCCATTGCTGTTCAGCCCAATCTCAAGGGATTTCTCACCCCATCAGTTCAAAGCAAGGGAAGTAACTCTGCACAAAATAAGACCCACATCAACTCATTCTACCCTAAGTCGACTGAAGGCGGCCATACCCCAGTCCACCTTAAGTCGCTATAACATAAAACATAGTTTCGCTTTTGATGTGTCGTAGCAACGAAACCTCGCTAGCTACGATAAAAACATGTGTCTCGTTAACCGGAAGATCTCACGGATCACATCCATTTTTGTTATTGTTCTAATTCTATGGACGATTGAATCACAGTAAAATTTCATCGACAAAAAGCAACTTGTCAGTCATAATTTAATTGATCAGCAGGTTCTAGAAGCGGAGAATGAGTCTGCACAAAGGTCCCTGATTCAGTAGATCATTAAAACTTAAGAATTTAATTAAACATTGAAACCAGACGGGGGGGAAAAGAAACAAAAAACACTGCAAAATGTAAGAATTTTTTTTTTTCTTTTTTCTCTTACAAACTTTGGACAAACCCCTCCAAACTATACATTTTTGGAAATTCATTCATTTTTCTACATTTTTGGAAAATTTTCACTTCAAAGAAGACAGTATTACAGTAACTGAATTCTGATCAATATTGTGTGATACTACGATGCTAGAGACTTTTCTGAGACTAATTGAATGAACTTGACAATAGGGACAATGTTTGGTTGGGCAACAACCCACACTTCTCGACGTGTGGTGAAGATACTGAATGAGATGCTCCCTGGGCATTTGATCTCATTGCGCGGTGACATCGGTTGGCCCGCTTGATCACCTATTTTGAACCTGTGCGATTTGTTTTCTGTGGAGATACCTGAAATCAAAGGTGTGCACTCATTGCCCTCGACCACTTGAACAATGGGGGTCCCTGTGGCGCATAGGTACGGTTCTTGTCTCTGCTGAAGCGAAAGGTACTGGGTTCGATTCCAGGCAGCGAACTGTCTGGCATTTTTCTCCTTGAAACTCGGTGTAAACCTATATGCCACTCCCCTGATCCTATTTAGGTAGATGGGATCAAAGAACCTAGTCCTATCGGAGACGGATGATAAACTCGGAGGTCCCATGTACACAGTTAGCAGTTGGCAGTTAAAATCGATAAGAGTAGGCCACTGTCCTGACAAAATTAATTCCTACCACAAAGGTCACAGTGGGCTGATCACCTTCTTGGCTTAATATCTTGATCCAGAGAAATCCAGCCTCATAGTGCTGGCCCTACACTGTAATGGTAAAAGGGAATTGGATCAGAATGGATCAGCCCTCGATCGCTTGAACAATTAAAAGATGCCATTCGTCATGAAATTGCTACCATTTCCAGATTGAGATAATTTCCCAACATTCTGCAAAATCGAGCTGTGTCTGGGTTGAATGGTAAAAAGTTATATAAGCAAAGTTACGCGAGGACTTCTCTGTGCTCATGGAAAGTTAAATGGGTCTTTTCCATTTGTGTGGGATCAAGTCCTAATGGATCTTCAAGTGTTGTAAAACTTCAACTATATTTTTCACGCAAGTAAATATGGCTTTTGGAGCAAGGTGGCTGAGTGGTCTAGACAGCAGACTTCCATGGCGAGGGTCGTCCTTACTCATTTGTCCAAGGTGTAGAAATGGGTACCAATTCTCAAATGAGATTCGGGAAAGTATTCTTCGATAGACCAGCGTCCTATCCAGAAGAAATTGTCTGCTTCACAAACCGGGTTAAGCTCCGGCCCTATGATTACTACGAGCCTAAAGGCTCTTGAGGAAATTTAGGTACAGTACTTGTCCGATTCCAGCACACTCTCGGGAGAAGCCAAAAAGCATGCAGTAATCTGAGCGTGCGCCTTTACACACACTGTGTACGGGTAGGTCTAGTAATACTAATGCTGTATATAACTATTAATATTACAGTGTAGGGCCCGGTCTATGAGGCGGATTTACTCTGGATCAAGATATTAGGCCAAGCAGATGATCAGCCCACTGTGAATTTTTTGCGGTAGGAATTAATTTTGCTTTCGGCCTACTCTTCTCGATTTCCAACTGCCAAGGGTTCTTTAACATGCCCACAGGACCTCCGAATTTATCGTCCATCTCCGATTGGACTAGCTTAGGATCAGTGAGTGGTCTATACCGAGTTTTAATTGTTTTATGAAGAAAAACAACAGCCGTCGCCGCTGGAGATTCAAACCCGGTACCTTTCGCTTCAAAGGCCAGAACAATACCCCCCCCCCACGATAGTAAATAATGAAATAATATTGTACTGGACCCTATCCACCACTAGGTATTGCGCTTGGCTCTGGGGGCTTTTCATACCTCTCTGGTCGAGGCAGACGAGCCACGAGCCTCCTCTCCACTTAGGAAGGAAAAAAATGGCTCTCCAGCAATCAATCTGTTGTGTAGTTTTAACTGACCTGTGATTCGTCAAATAATGCTATTGGGCTATGGTAGTGAAAATAGTTCAAATCAAACTAGAAATAGAAACGAGGTTTCTAAATATAAAAAATGAGAAATGATCTGGTAGTGAAGTGGTTAAAAGTCACTTGCCTCTACTAGATGCAGAGGTCTGGGGTTCGAATCCTGCTGTCTCAGGACTTTTCAGAGTTATCTTGGCCCTGCCCTCGATTTTCTGTTTATTGAATCACTCTTGAAAATAACTTTTATAAGAGAAGACAAAGATGGTTATAATGTTCTGGGACATTGTAAGGTGATGGGTTGACATAAACCCTACTAGAAAAGTCACATTCAATGGGTTATTATTTCACAGGTCTACACATGCTAATGAAGACCTGTTTCATTTTCCAAAAATCTCCAATAAGTTCCTAAGTTATTCACATTACTATGGTCTCAAATCATGGCTGATGTAACATCTGTGGCAGAACGGTTACATTGCTCGTGTCTAGATACAGAAACTGAAGTCTGGCCTTCAAATCCTGTCAGTGCAAGATTTTTTTCTCCAATCTGCACTTTGACTTTGAGACTCTTGATTTTCACATGGAATCTTCCAAGTTCTGTCGACACTTTGAAATGAGGTTACTGAGTTGAGAAGGAGTAAAACTAACAACCTTCTGGGTCATTACATAAAGTGTTCATAATAGTAATAGAGCTTTTCATCAAATGAAGACGATTCTTTGACTCAAATGCAAATGGGTTTTCTCCATTTGAATTTTACAGCACAATTTAATTCATAAGACCTTATTTTCCACTAAAAAAATAGGTCTGTAACAACAGCTTATGACAAAGTGATACACGAAAAATATATTTGTATAACTTTTATTCTAATAAAAATTCCATATGCCCCAATTTCAAACAGTGGCATCATTTTTCTTTCTTTTCTTTTTCTTTTGCTTTGGACTGTCTGTATCCTCTGCTTTCCGTTTCTTTCCATTCGATTCCTTCTCTTTTGCTATTCTGTAACAATACAATAAAAAACATGTTACTTTCATCAAAAGTTTGGGTTTTTTTATCCATAGCGCATATACAAGGAGTGTTGCACCCAGACCTATGTTCATCATTGCTGAACACAGTGCTGGAAAAAATCTGGATCAGGTAGATAAGGCAAGCAGGTGATCAGCCCACTGTGCTATTTTCATAGAAGAATATAACTAAATTTACAGTAAATAATGCTTAAGTTGAATTTATTGATTTTTTCCCTTTGGAACGAGCACTTCTGTAGAGCTGGAACTACGGATGTGTTGATCTCTTTGCCATTCCCTCATCCACCTAAAGGTAGCTGACAGTATAGACTGCGCTTTAAATTTTTAAAATAAAAAGTTGTAAATTGTAAAAGTACATTAAAAAAAAGATACTAACCTGTCCAAGGCAGCAACTATTTTGTTTGTTAAGCGCCGTGTATCAGTACCCATTTTCGACTTGACTTCCTGTAACTTCTGCTTGATTCCAGTTCCAAAGTGATTCTGCAGATAAAGGAAATAAGAATATGGTCATTTGAAACCACAACACAAAACCAAAACAATAAAAATTGTTTAACAATTGACTTTAGAAAGTCAGTGCAATTACATTTCTCCAGATACTGGATAATATTTGATGCAACTCTATCCTACTTACTTCAATGGACTCTGCTGGTATAATTCATATCTTTGTGTCTATCCAAAACTGACAAAACTAAACCTTATAAATAAATCTAGATACCTTGCCGCTAAAATAAACATAGATGAATAGATATACATCAACAAATTGGATATCTATGTAAAGAAATTTAATTTCTCTTGTTGAAAAAAAGGACAATAGCTTTTTAAAAAATACCCCAACCTAAAACAGTAGGATTTTCACAGGCCTGGGTACATATTTGACCTGGCCTTGGTTAAACGCAGTAGTAGTCAATGCTTTCGCTTTGTGAGTAGAAGGTACTGGGTTCGAATCCCAGGATTTTTTTCCATTGAACTTTTGAGTTTTATGGCTCTGATCCTGATGATTCCAATAGAATCAAGTCCTATTGGAGACGGACTATGATTCAGAGGTACCACCTTTGATATGACCTAAAATGTGTTGTCAAGGGCGTAAAACTAACAATTTGAAACTTGTAATTTCAAAGCGTTAATATGTTATAATGTGTATTTACCGCAGAGAGCACATCTGTCCTGCCCAGCAATGCCAAAGTTAATGTCAGAAGTTCCCTGACAAAAAGTCCTCTCGTGCTATCTCTGTCTAGGGCTTGCACATGCTGAGTGGATAAGAATGGATGGAAAAGAGTATAAAGTCAATATCTGAGATTCTCAAGAAGGGATTTTAAGTTTTTCATGTTTCATTGCATAGAGTTGTTCTTGCACAAGTAAAAGTAGTACCAGTTTTAGTTTTACAGATCCTCAATATCTAAATTCAATTCATATATCTATTCTATTAGGATTAACTTTACATAATCAGTCTTTTATTTACTGATGTACACAATACATAAAAAAACAAAAACACCACAACTATTGAAATTGTTCAACAAACTCTCTTTCTTTCTTCTTTCTTATCCAATTCCCTTTTACCATTACAGTGTAGGACCAGCACTAGCAGGTGATCAACCCTGACCTTTGTGGTAGGAATTAATTTTGCCCGGACAGCGGCCTCGCAGCCTACTCTCGATTTTTAACTGCCAAGGGTTCTTTAACGTGCGCAACATGCACACAGGACCTAGTTTATCTTCCGTCTCCGATAGGACTAGGTTCTTTGATCCCACCCACCTGAATAGGATCAGGGGAGTGGCATATCGGTTTTCACCGAGAAAAATACTTGACACTGCGGGGAATCGAACCATGTACCTTTCGCTTCAGAGGCAAGAACTGTACCTCTGCGCCCCCACTCAACAAACTATATCATTGACAAATACACAAACTCATGCATAATAACAAGGTACCGTACACTCTAGCACGGATATAACAAAATTTCAGGGACAGCAAAATTCATTTTGCTATATCGCTAATAGAATCAAGTCCTTTTGGAGATGGACTATAATTCGGAGGTCCCACCTTAGATATGACCTAAAATGTGTTACCAAGGGTGTAAAACTAATAATTTTAAACTTTAAACTATTTGGGTAATACTCACCATACAAACAACTTTAGCTGTCTGCTTCATCCAGCTGTTGGCACCTTCTGAGGTTGATTCTGTTGCCTAATGGAAGGGGACAATATTTGATGAGTTGAAAAATTCACAAAATGATTACAATGTGGGAGTTATCTTGATCCAGCCTCATAGTGCTGGCCCTACACTGTAGTGGTAAAAGTAAAAGGGAACTGGATAAGAAAGAAATAAATAAATAGCTCGCTCCATTTATCTTTCTTTCCCTGGTTTACCTTTGGGTGTGGGGATCATTATTATCATTGGGCCAAATCTATTATTAATAATCCCCAGATATATCACTGTGGGGTACACTACACATATGCCAAATCTATTATTCAAAAAAATAAAATACCCTAGATACATCACTGCAGGCTACATTACACATATATCTGCTGGGCACGTGGAATGTCCTAACAAATTTCAATAGCCCGTGGGACTTCGATGTTGCCGATCCTCACTCACAAAAGTATCATTTTTAACGTCAATATTATCACTGAACTGCCCCTTTCTTTGGTAATCACCGTCAGCCTATGAACTAAAGCAGCTTTCCAATGAAAGCCATAAAATCCTTTGTCAGACTTATCATGTACGTAATAGTAATTGTCATTTGACTGTACACCAAAATATTTAAGGTTAAGGTTAAAAGGTATCCTTTATTGATCCGTGAAAGAAATTACAATTAGTTTCTTCAAAGAAAAATAGGCAATAAACAAAGCGGGATACCTCAAATACATTCGACAACTTAAGACATTACAAATGACATTTACGGGTGCCACAAGACATTATCTCACTAAATTACAGTCAGGTGCATCATTTAACATGTAAAAAGGAAGTATGAAAAAGATCCAGCTCTCCTGAATGGCCCAGAAGACCAATCGTGTGTATAGATGTCAATGTCCCAAGAACCATGCCATATAAATAGCTGAACACAGAGCTGGAAATAATCTGGATCAATCAATTATTCCTCACTCCAATAAGTATCTTGTCTTATTTCAAATAATTCTACAACAGTGGACTAAAAGAAAAAACCAGAACATCAAAATCAATAAAGGACTTACATTTCCTCTTTTCTTTGCCATAGATGTCAAAAGTGAGCACGCCATTGACTGCAAAATAAAATAAAAGATATATTATCGTAATAAATATAGTATGCATAGACTAATAGTCATTACGTCAAATATGCAAATTAGGCCACATGGCTCAGGCAGCCATCTTGAAAAGCTAATTATTATGCATAATTTGCATATATCAGGAGTTCTTTGGTATTTTTTGTTCTGAAAAAGCTGTGTGTGAATTAATTTATGATTGGAATTATTAAATGGATGAATAAATAATAAAATCAAGTTTAAAAAATGTCTTTATTTGAGAGGGTGTGAGAGAGTTTATAAGCATGAAGTCAACTAACATTTTTTTAACAATATTTTGATCAACAATAGAGAGATCTTAACATGCAAACACAACAAATGTGGGTCTGAAGTACCTACTACTATCACCCACAGACTCAATGAAGAATAGTAAGGAGCCATTCCCTAACACTCTCAGTCCGTTTGATCCATCATTTACCACAACCACTCATGATCTGGTCGCAAAGTGCCACGCCCTCTTCATGGTGGCCTTAACCGTCCTTGTCGACTATTTGTGTCAATGACATCGCCCTTGTGGTCACCCCTCAGCTTTAGTAAAAAGTGGAAGAATGGGCCACTCGGGGCTAGCAGTTGTTATTTACTTACCGCAAATAAAACTGACAAAAGTCGAAGCAGGATAAAATGTCCCAGTGCCGTAAGATCACACGTCTAAATCTGGGATTGGTGAACTCACCTTACACTGTTGTTTGGCGGACTCATTGTTAAGACAGTCTATCAAAATGGTACAAAGGGGCTGGAACACCACCTGTGTACAAATAAAAAAGTATAGAGGAGATGAATGAATAACACCAATAATCATTTCTAAATCAACAAGGGACATTTAGAATAGGATGGCCAGGGGAAAAGATAATGTCTCTTATGATGCTGAGAACTTTGACGTAAATGCTACAGGCCATTGATTTTGGTTCACTAAGGTAGAGGTGAGCTCCATACAAAAGCCAAATGGAAGGAATTTGCAGTACGGTATACTAAAGCTTATGTAAAGGAGATAGAAATTATCATATGAAAGACAAAGAGAAAAGAAATGACTAAGGGTTCCTGCTACCCTTTCTAAATACTATTCCAGGGCTTTTCAAAGGCAGAATTCTTTAATTGAGGGCTACAAAATCCATTATTTTACCCAGAAAGTTTATATTTTCGGGTGATAAAACACGCAGCGGCAAGTTTTTTCCTAACTATTCAGCTGGTAGGACAAAATTCCAGGGCACAAATACAAATTCCAGGGATCCCTGGAATTTAAAGACTGCACAGATACCCTGTTGACTTCACAGCCTCCAACAGTTGTGGGTAAGATCCAATTCTAAATAACATGGCTAAATATGTATGTACATAAACAATTACTTACCGGGTCTGTGTCCAAAAGTGCGATGAAAAAAGATGGAGGTGGCTTTGATTGTCTGTAAAAATGATGTTTGTTATAACATATATGGCAATGGAAAAGACAGGCAAATAATTTATACAAATAGTGTATGGGTGAAAACTAAGCCTGGGCGTTACTCGAGCAATTACTTGACTCCTGTGAATACCTCCAACCAAAAGTGAGTACTCAAGCCAAGTGGGATTCGAGTAATAAAAAAAAAAGTGAGACGAATATGTAACGAGTAACTACTACTACTAGAATACTCTGTAACATTCATTGCTGAAGTAGGTGTTCAGTGTTCATTAGCAGGTATTCACTCAACAGAGTACTCGAGTAAATCGATTCCTAACAACTACTACTCAGTATTTGTCAAGTAATTGGGAAGTGAGTAATGCCCAACTCAAGTGAAAACTGAGTTTGCTTGTAGATACTTGTACAAACAAATTAAAAGATTTTCATACAACAAACTTAGTCTGTTAGTGCAACATGCCCTTTTAATACAAACATATCTATTCAAAAATTTAGTTCTGAGCCTTTCATCACCTGGGTTTTGAATGGCAACTAATGAAACATGGGAATTGTTACGCCTTTTATTCTGATGTCACAAACAAGTCAGAACTCGCCAAAAAAAGGTATAAATATGAGGGGGAGAGATGCAAAAACAGATATATCCAAAAAGTACTAATTGAGAAAATCAAAATCCACATTTTCTCATTAATCTCTTTAAGTTCCAATAATAATACCTAGTCCTATCGGAGATGGACGATAAACTGGGAGGTCCTGTATGCACGTTGGTTAAAAAAACCCTTGGCTGTTGAAAATAGATAAGAGAAGGCCACAAGGCCGCTGTCCGGGCAAAATTAATTCCTACTACAAAGGTCATAGTCGGTTGATCACCTGCTTGGCTTAATATCTTGATCCACAGAAATCCAGCCTCATAGTGCTGGCCCTACACTGTAATAGTAAATGGGAACTGGATAAGAAAGAAAAAATTAGAATGCTTTGTGAAAATTTGATCTGTTTAGGCTTTAAAAAAATAGTGGTACTTGTGAGAAATTCCATGTAAGAGGCTGCAGTACAACGTATTAATTATCTTTCAAAGCAAATAAAGGTAAATACAATGTGACTTACTTTTTATTGATGATGTTACTCAACGTGTCTTGTAAAATTTGGAGACAATTTACACTTGATACCTTGATCTGCAATCACAAAAACAATATGTAACAATTCATCAAGCTTGTAATTAACCTCGCCCTTGCTGACTTGTTTGGGATTCAAACAAAAGCCAGAGGTAAAATAAATAATTCAAAATTTATGAAAACGAACGCATAAATCTGGATGTACAACATTCAGCAATGTGTATTTCCTTCTTTGGTGTACTATGCTTAAGTTGAAGCCGCTTGGATTGATTTCAGTGGAGCTGATATCTTTTCTTCAGAACAAGCACTGACCGTGGTGAATTCCAGCATAACGGTTTTGTTCTTTTCCACTCTCCCAATTGCATCAACTTAAGCACTATCTACGATATTTCAACACTATTGTTGCTGGATCACAGAGTGCATACAATGCAAATTGGTGCTCTGTTTATCCCTCCCAGAAGTTTCATTCTGACAGAGCTCATGAGATTATTATCATTCAATAAACTATGTGTCAAAAGAACTACTTTATCAAATTAGTCACGGAAAAATAATAAAAGGTGTGGAGCAAACCATGCAGTTTTAACTAAAATAAGAAAGTGACAATAACATTTTAACATCTTACCACGAGGAAACATGCTTGAGCAATCTGTTGAAGTTGAGATGAGTCCTTTACTGTTAAAATGAAGAAAAAACAGAATTTCAAAACAATTAGGGTATGACTTGACTGAGTCATTTATTGGAGCACTTAACCGTAAGGTCCGGATTAGACAGGACAAGCCAAGCAGTGCCGTGGCATCGTGGTGGAAATGGTAACAAATTAAAACAGAGCAAGTGTTCACACTGGTCCATTCTAAACACTTGCTCTACTCTAATTGTTACCATTTACTACAAGACGCGATGGCACAGCTTGGCTTGTCCTGTCTAACCGCCAACTATAGTATGATCAGTATTCCTGTATGACTAGCTTCTAAAAGAAGATAAATGAGATACAATGTCACTAAATTCTTCGAATAATTAAAAAAAATCTAACTTCTTTTGTCATTGCAAATAAATTACATATCTTATTGTTAGCTATATTTTGATGAGCGTGTGTTCACGAGGGTGTGTAATGGATGTATGTGTGCGTTAGTGTGTATGAGTTATGTATATTGTGT